>SCDY01000409.1:0-118082 GCA_004143825.1 Drosophila micromelanica
TTTTCAAAATTTAGAATTGCGAATTTATAGTTTTAATCGATTCTGGTGGTCACAAATAGTATAAAAAACAACATTTAAGATGATTCTGAGGGGGTCAAATTTTTCTTCAAAAATCATGTCAAAATCGACAAAAATTTTGACAAGTAAAGCCTTCAGATCCACAGATCCCATATTTCAAACTCCCATAACTTTGCCAAAACTGAACCGATTTTCATGTTTGATGGCATTTTGATTATGATTTTTTATTAAAATTAATTTGAAAATGTATACAATCTTAAAATATATACAATTTTAAAAATCATTTTTTTTTGTTTTTTTTTTTTATTTTAAAGGAAGGATAGCTCCATTAACAATTATAATGCAAGGGATTGTATAGGAAAATATATATTATGGGAACTCAAAGTGATATTAGTAGAATATTAATAATTATAATTTCTTTGGACTATGTAAACTCTATAACACAATTGGTATTATAGTGGCTAATTTATGCATTGTTAAAGAACTTAAATCAGTTGATGGAATAATTCCAGCTCACCATTGTCTATTTGTCTTCTTCCTTGAACTGTTCTTTTTGCTGGCATTTTTTGCCATTTGCATAATCAGTATAAATAAATGCATGTAGCTAAGAATCTTAAGCAGTGTGCTGCACATATTTCAGGCAACAAATCCTTTAAAACTGCTCTAATGCAGTTTGCCTTTTGTTTTGCCCTGATGCAACATGCCACAAGCAGCAAAAGCAACAAGGACCACAGCATAACTACAAACAGGACCTCAGCCAGTCGTATTTGTTATGCCAGCATCCCAAAAGAAAATATCAAAAGAAACAAGGGAAAGCACAAAAAACAAACAAAATAAAAATATAAAAAATGAGCACTTGTTTGTTTGTCAACAGTTTGTACTGTGCAGTCCTTTTGTGGCCTGGCTAGTTTCCTGCCTAGTTGCCAGCGAGTCTGTCTGCCGGTCTGCCTGCATATGTTGTCAGCGCTAATCAAGCGCACATATGATAAACACACAACTCTCTACTTATGCATACACACACACACACACACACATATGTCTATGAAGACAAAGGCCAGGACTTATGCAATTGTATTTGCTTAGCCAGGCAGCTTGGCTGAACTGCCTTAGGCATATTTTGCAGCTCTTTGCTGCATCCTTGGCATTCTGCGCATTTCTTTCAGCCGTTGCCTTTCCGCACAATTTCACAGGCATTTCTCCGTTGCGCTCACAAAGGTGCTGAGGTTCGGAAGGTTTCCTTTTGATTGATTTATGCTAATCCTCAATCCTTGGGCAATTATGCAAACGCCGATGCAAGTTAAAGGCAGGCCAATTGCATATTTCATTAATACGATTATGAACGCTTCTCAGATTTGAGACAAGAACCAGCTGGAAATTTACTTAACAACTGCATATATCACATATGCTGTCTAAGCCCGAAACTAACGAATAAAGTAACTTTTTATTATGTCACTATGTCACACAGATAGATACTCTCTCCCAAAGAGTAGAGGCAGAGAGCAGGAGAGCCAGCTGACATGTTGACATGTTAAAGAGCGTGTAAGTGAAGTGTGATGGAAGCTCGCAGATACATAGAAAGCGTGAGATACACATAGTTGCCAGGGTGTAGTTAGTTAGTGTGTCTCGTGTGGCAAGCTTATCTAGTCTTTGCCGTGCCTCCTCTTGCCTTTGACTTGACAGCTTTTATGGTTTACTTTTTAGTTACTTAGCAAAAAAATACATGTATATATAAACACACACAAAACTTTTTCTTAACATCTTTCCCATTCTGGGCTGCGGTTCAGCCAGCTACTGTCTAGGTATTCTTTATGATGGAATTTTTAATGAATTTACTTTTAGTTTGGTGTCACACAGCATCTGCATATATGCTGTACACCATGAATGCCTTGGCTTCATAAGCACTGACAGCTTACATATTTTCTTAGAAAATATACATATATGTAGATGTGTACATATATATGTATTTATATATTAAAAACGTGCACAAAATGAAAGGTGTAAATTTGTTCATAAAAGTTAACTTCTGCCTCACTAGCCACGTCTCGCAGCTCTTGAAGGAGGCCCCTTTCGAGCAACTGGCAAAGATGCACAAGATAGGACATGACGGAGCATCTATTGTCGTATGTGGGTGGGTGGTTGGGTGGTGGTGGGGCGGCGAGCGAAGGTAGGCAACAAATTTGCAAATTGAATGCGACAAGTCAAGTGCTGTGAATTTAATTTCCATTCGCATGGAATTAGATTAAAATGAATGAAAGAATAAAGGAAATATTGCGGACAAGTGTTGAAGCCGGAATAAACAAAAAGGTAATGAAATGTTTTTTCTTCTCTACAACCTTTTGAAATGCTCTATTTAATATTTGCAATGCTTTGTAGTAAATTGTCCAAATAAAAGAGACGTCTATACAACTTAATCGAGGCGAGGATATAAAAATTTGCCCTAAATAATTGCCAATTACTGTAAAGTCTTTTATTTGTAGATGTTTGTAACGTTTTTTGTATTAACTAATAAATGATTGCTTTCATAATAAATACTTTATGAATTAATAATAATCAGTTTAACAATAAAAATTAAATTGTCTTATTATAATACTGAGTGGGATGTATAGATTTTCTGGATTTGCACAAACCCAAATACCCTTTTTACTTCTTGAACGGTCGAGTTAGTTTTACCTTAAAACATAATGAGGTTAGCATATAAGAAATTATCCAATTTTGCTTTACTTTAATTTGCCCGCTGGCTCAAACAGATGCAACTTGCCATCTAAATCGAAAACTTAACCCCTTTGCCCACAGCTCTTCTTATCGTGTGGACATAAATCTAAGCGGCAATCTAAGTTAAGCCGGTTGCTATTAAACTTATGTTTAAGTTGAAAATTAGTCGAAAGCTAATTAACGATAAGCGTTTGGCTGTTGCCTGAGGCTTAAGTTGAGGCCCAAGTTTGCAGCAGTCGAAAAGTTTTAATGCATTTATCGAATGACTTTGGTAGCAGCAGCTAAGTGCATATTATCGGGCATCTATTTCAATTTCCTGCAGCAATTACAAGCATGTACTGTGCGCTCCCCACACCCGGCACAATCTTGCCAAGTCGAAACCAGTTGCTGGTTTTACGTAGATATTTTAACGTGAACGTGAACAGGGACCGCACACAGCGCCCACGCGATCCGACCTTTAGCCTGTCGCAGTTCAAAGGCGAATGCTGGCAATTTGACTCTGGGTCGCACCATTCGTGCGCGAGAGTTCAGGGAAATTTTACTCACTTTACTCTCGCCTAGTGCGCAAACGCGCTCTCTAAAACCGGTTTTCGAGTGGCACTCAGGCAATTGAGTGTGAGTGTAGTTGAGTGAGAGAGTGTGAGCGAGGGCGAGGGCGAGAGGGCTGCCAGCTGAGCAATGCATTTGTTCCACTTTCTGAGCACGTTTTTTCGGCCAACATATCACGAAGAACCTTTTGTGCATTGAGTTTTGCTGTCCGGCTTTTGGCCAGTGTTTTGGGCTTGAGTTGAAATGAGGCGTGCCCAGGACATTCACGTTCATGTCCTGGTTGCAGCCAGCACTGTAAAGGAAGCATTGCGGCATCCTTTCGCCCGAGGGACACATAATGGCTGAGATTTGAGTTGTACTATTTATTTTTTTGGGCCATTTAAGTTTTTGTAGAATGTTAACCTTAGGTATTTAATGTTTCAACAGAAAAAATACGTATATATTTTATCTGTAATTTAAATTAAGATTTTTTATAATATTCTAACAAGATAAATTTGGTATAATCCGGTTTCTTTTTACCACAAATAACATTTAACTAGAGCTGTTAAAATATATTTGTAAGCCTCGAGATTTATTGAAGATCAATATTAAGCTTCATAAATTTGTGCGTGCTCGGATCTGTGTGGAAACCCAAATGAACCGAAAGTTTCCAAACTAAATCCCTGTTTTTGGTTCTGTTTGGTTTTGCTTGGCCATAAATCCTAGGCCAAGCTCAAGCTTTTTTGGTGGCCCCGCCCCCGCAACTGTGTTAGCCAGTTCGTATTATACGCGTACGCAGAAGTTTTCGTTGCTGCAATTTGGGTTTTTGCTTGAAAAACTTGATAACTTTAAACGCCCCGAAATGCGTCACGAACGTGACCGGGACGAAGTTTTCTTTAACCAAAAACGTCGACGTCTTTTGTCTTTGCAGGCCAAAAAGGCGAATCTCCCAAACTGGGTCAGCGATGAGCACGTTGAACATTTAAAACAAAAAGAAACAACAGAATTAAACTAAAACATGCAGCAAAAATCGCAAAACATTTCTTAAAGCCAAGGACTTGGTCGCGAGTGCAATTGGGCATGAGTTGCGAGCTGGAGTTGAGCGGCTAGGCAATTGAGTGAGCAGCGAACTGAGCGCAAAAATATCCCCGAGCGAGAGAGCGTTCACAGCACTCACTGCAGCTGGGCACTCAGCGAGTGCATTTCGGACGTCGTCAAATTTACCTTGCGCTCGCAGCACGAGAGTCGATTCAGTCAACAACGAGCCGCTTTAGCGAACGGACGCACTGTGCGGACCAACGTGAATCAATATCGAATTCGCTTTCGACCAATGATTATTTATAGACTGCGTTTTGTTTACGTGTCGTGACGCGTGTGCCAACTACACAACAAAACAACAACAACCACAGTAACTAATCAGTGCTGCAAGTGATATTGCAAGAGTTTTAAATTCACAAAACAAAACCAAAAAAAAAAAATGTCGCTTGCCAGCACTACGGATTATCCGCTGCCGGAGACAACGACCAGCGGGGAGCTGTTTGCGGAATTCATCTCCGCGCCGGCGAGCAGCATGAGTCCCGCCGCCATCGCGGAGCACATGCAGCAGAACCAAATCACATTCGAGATACCCACGGCTCACGATCTGCGGCACATCGATGCCCTGCACTCGTTCAACACGCTGCTGCAGCGGATCGGCAATGCGGCCGTCTCCTACGATTCGGCCCCGATACCGGCCAGCGGCATCAGCACCGAGCAGCTGTCCAATTCGGTGGTGCTGGATCTGGCCGATCTGCGCGACCACAACGAGGCGGAGGCCAACTCCGCCTGGGAGCAAATCTTTGGCGATGCGGACATGCACGCCATTGTCAACTATCTGTGGATTGGGGTTGTCACCTCGCTGGTGGTGCTCTCCCTGGTCTTCATTGTGTTCAGCTGCTACTTCTACCGCAAGTTTCGGACATGGAAAAAATGCAGTAAGTACTCCTCTCCCCAATTTCCCCATTCGGGCCCCCTTTTATGTGCACACTTTGTGACTTTAATCAAAATGTTGCTTTGGGTGCGGGGGAGACGACCTTATCAACGGCCATTTATCCAGCTGTTTTGGCTGCCAGGCTAAACAATATAAAATGCAGAATATCCCCCCCACCAACCGACCGTCCCACTGTTATGGCCGACAGTCTCATAAATTTTGGCGCGCTTCGAAATTGTCAGGCGCCTCGCATTCCCATCGTTTGTGTGCTGTAATTTTAGATACACAAGTTTATGATGCCACAAAATATATGTGCCGCATATTTATAATATTAAATTGACCCGGGCAGCTTGGAAACCCCCCCACAACCCCACGACCCCATTACGAGCGTGATAATGTGGAAGCTGTGCAAAATTTGTTGCCTTTTTTTCTGTTGTTGTTTTCACATTTCGGTTTTTGATGTTTTGTGACTTTTGTGCAGAGAAAGGCGTGAAATTGTCTGTTGTATGAAGTGGACAGTGATAAAGTGTCAGATGAGTGATATAACAGGCATTATAATAATGGGCTAATTTCGTCTTATCTCAGTCGCAGTTAACAAATGCAAAACTTGAAGTGCAAATAAATAAGATTCAAGAGACAGTGGAAAATTGTTGGCAACAACTTAATAAACTTAATAAAAGCCAAATCCAGTTCTTGGCCAAAACCTGTTGCTTGTTTAGCTTGTGCGTTGAAGAGGTCGAAACAAATGCCGAAAAGTAAATCATATGCTTAGGCACTTTACACATAATTAGAAGCAAACGAGCTGTGCACACACACACACACACGAACACACGCACACACACACACACGTGCAGCTGGGGCAAACCTGGGCCAACTACGAAAGTACGAAACTAAACAAGTCTCAACTCGAGTGTCAAACTTTTTGCAGACCAATTTAGCCAAATGATTTATTTAGGCCAGAGCCAGATGAGAGGAAGAGAAAAAAAGAGAGAGGGAGAGAGCGAAGTGTTCTACAAGTTGTGAGGGGCGTCGAGCGGGGCCAAAAGGCCGTGGCATTAAAGTATGGCCAACTCAACTGTCAAACTGTCAATTTCGTGCTAACGAGCCTTAAAAACTTTGCGCCTCACAATAAGGTTGGCCAAACGCCGGGGTCGTGCAGTGTAGTAAAGTGGAGTGGAGTGGAGTGGAGTGGAGTGCAGGGATCGGGGTTTACGGACGGGCAGGGCACTACGTAAAATATCAATTTGAGCTTTGAGCGATATGTGTGTTGCCCGTTTTTTTTTTTTTTTTTGGGCGCCTGTGCGTCTAATTAGTTTCGTTAGTGTCGTGTTGGGTTTACTTTTAGCTTTTTTTTATGTAACGTGTTACGTGCTAGACTGGCCTACATAGATACCAACTAAATATATATATTCACTAAATATATATATGTACTAGATATGGCTGTGGTAGCTGCAACGTTGCCTCTGCCACACGTGTGTCATTTATAATTAAGCAACTTTGGCTTAAGTTTGCTCGATTTTCGTAGCACGCTTTTCTGCGTTTAATGCTCGCTACGTGTACCCCCCACCCCGCCTCACTCAACTCTCCTTGGCTCCCTATCGGCTCTGGCTCCATCCTCGGCTTCACGTTCTTTGTTGTCGCTTCTCACACAGTGTGCTTACCTTATAAATACTTAACGAGCCGGAGATGCCAAGCAGCCTCTGCCTGGTCTTACAGTTTATTTATTAAGCAAGGATACAGATACACACACAAACACACACACTCAAACACTGATATATACAGAGCGTGGAGCAAGTTTTGGCTTGTTATCAATTAGAGCCGCACACAACTGAATTTATTAACAGGACAACAGCCAGCGGGGCAGTCGGGCACTTGTAAATTAAGGCAAAAGGACGAAACAGGACCTGCTGCCACTGTTTATTATGTTGTGTAGGTTGTGCATAATTTACTTGCGTTAAAAATGTAATTAAGCGTAGCACATTTTCCCCCGGCCACACCAAAAAACTAGCTTCCCAAAACTGGCCCTTAGCTCTGCGAGTCTTTTCAATTTTTAATGGCTTTAGTGGCCGGAACAAAAACTGGTAACAGCTCTGGCTGGCCAACTCCCGCAAACTAACTACAGAGAACTATAGTTAACGTATATATGCTTATGTATAACTAATTTTTTTGTGTTTTTGTTGTGTCCAGTAACAATGTTTGTTGGCTGTTTTGGTTTTCAGTTAGCCAACACAAATTGAGAGTTGTAATTAACCAAATTGTTTTGTTGCCCGGCGCATTTAGTACTGCTTGGAAAATTGTTTTTCCTGTTAAAAGCAGAGAAGTTTTAAATTTTTCAGTGGCGAAAATGCAGCTTTCGGCCATTTGTTAATTTCAATTTTTCATTTTGCATTTAAATAAGAATTTAAGTAAATTGGGATAATTCGAATAGTATTGGATAATTTTGAATGAAATGCAAATAAAGCACAACAGCTGCAAAATTTAATTTGAGCCACATTCAACTTTCCGGTTTCATTGATATCACCTGCGAAACCCATTAAATGTAACAAACCCCAACCCAAAAAAATCCGCTTCAACTGCTTCGCCGCCCCCAAGCCCAAAGCGTGTTAAAAAATTAACAGACATTTATGAAAAGCGATATATGTAGTGTATGTGTGTATACGGGTAAAAATAAATAAAATACAGCGCTCGGCGGGCTGGGCTCAATTGCTGGTACTTCAGCGTTCGTCAGCTCATTGCAATGAATTTAAATTGTTGCATACATTTGGGCGCATCAGCAAAAAAGGCGCTGCCAACTGCCACAACTGTAACAAAAGCCAAAAACAAATGGCGTGCTAATTTTTTTCCCAGCTACTGCAACTGCCAGGAGAAAAAAACTCCACCATGGGACACTCGTTTTGGGTTCTTTTTTTTGGCAAGCTGGAGAAGGCCCCAACACTTGCATAAAATATGAATTCTGCAGTGTGTCTGAGTGTGTGTTTGTGTTTATGTGTGTGTGTGCCACGCCCACTGCGGCCCCATTGTTGCCACTGCTGGTCGTGTTTGCCGTCTGTCTATCAAAAAATGAAACAAAAGTCAAATGGGTCTGTGAAAGTCCTCGGCCAGGCAGCACCCAAAAATATACGAGCTAGCGCTACAGTTATAACAATAAATCAACAACCGCTGCCAGCAGCACACTGACTGCTGCCAGTATGTGTACGAGTGCTCCTACTGGGCTCTGACTGTGTGACTGCCGCTGCTCTGTTTTAATATTGTAATGCGCATATTTTTTTGGTTTAACGTGCTTACCACGCCCCCTTATAAGAAAAGCCCAGTCGCTTTAATGGAAAACCATTTGGCCAAAATATTTGTAAATGCGAATTTTTAGCACGACACAAAAAAATTAAAGGAAACAAAACAAAAAAAAAATTAATTTAAATTGAATTGAATTGAATAAAAGAAAAATACAAATATTTACTGACAATTAAAAAATGGTCGAGCTTTTAAAATTGCTGTATTCAATTGCATAAAGCACAAGGTGGCTTTCATTTAATAAATGCAGCTTAAATTGCATTTAATAACCGCAACAATTTGCGGCAGAGCAAAACAATAAAAGACACCCCAAATTGCAAAAAAAAATTCCTCGCATCAGCAGCTTAAAAGTTGCCAGCAAAAAATATCCGTAACTAAAAAAAAGTTCAAAAAACTGCAGTTTGTAATCCCGTTTTAGCGAATTGCATAGTAAATATTTGAAGCGGATAACGTTTTTCTAGTAGCTTAAAAGTCAAATTGGCTTGGACTTAAGCGGGTAAGAGTTCAGATAAATTCGAATAATCAACGATTTTTGAGGTGCCACACAATTGTTTACAATATATATTTGAACTCAAAATGGTATTTCTTTAAAAATAAAGTCAACCAGTTTTCCGGCTAGTGGCATGTTAAAAAGTAAATATTTATTGTTGCATATTTTTCGGAACAGCTATTTCTCTGCATTGCTGCATCTTCTTTAATATTTATTTCCCTCCTTTTTTACGTATTTCGTTTCATTTGTGCCACGCGCGCACTTCCGGCATGTTATTGCCTATTTGTTGCTGTTGTTGTTGTTGCTGGCGGTCTGTCAGTCAGACGGACAGCCACTCGGACGGTTTGTTGTGAATGGGAAACTTTGCCTGTCCGGCCAAACTCACAGGCATTTCCGGTCGGCACAAAAGTTTTTTTCTTTCTCTTTCCTTTTCGCTTTTTCTGTTGGTTTTTTTGTTTTCGCATTTTTTGTGTCTTTTCAATAAAAGATCCCAAAGTTCCTGTTCATGTCCTGCCATTCACAAAGTTCAAGCGTTTGCGCCTTTACGCTAAATTGAATTTAATGCCAAAGTCCCCGCGCTGTTCAAACAAGTGTCATTCGTATGTGTGTGTGTGTGTGTGTGTGTGTGTGTGTGTGTGCGGGATCCAACAAACAAACTAATGAGACGTCTATCAAAGTCAAAGTCAAACTTTGACAGTTGACCAACAATAGAAAAAAACAACAGAAACTTTGCCACTTGCAACAGGAACTAAACAACTTTCAACCTCTTTCTCTACTTGCAGACAAGGATATACGCGCACAGATTCATGTGGCCAATGACTCCTACTCCTCGCACGGCGCCAGCCATCACCTGATCAGCTGCGATGCCAGCCGATTGCTCCAGCAGCTGCCTGGCAGTGGCAGCAACAGCAGCGGTATTGCCACAGCCGGTGGCAATGAGGCGGCGTTCTATCAAATTGAATCGCCGCCCTGTTACACAATTGCCACCGGTCTGCCCAGCTACGATGAGGCGCTGCATCATCAGCCGCGTCACTTTGCCTATGGCATGAAGTTTGTGTACCCCAGCCTGGCGGCAGTGCATCATCATCATCACCATCATCAGCATCAGCATCAGCGTGCGTGCATTAGCAGCTGGGAAAAGGACGCAGTGCAGCAGACCTCAAATAAGCTGCAAAAGTGCAAACTGTCAGCAACAGTCGAGCAGACGCAGACACCAGGACAGACACAGACACAGACACAGACGCAGGCGCGGGCGGAGGACAAAGCCTCGCCAGTCATTTGCATTAACATGCCGGATGAGCAGGAGCACCGAAGTGCGGCGTCCACTGCAGCAACAACAGATGCGGCACAAACTTTGCTGCCGGCGGCGGCTGCCGACGACGATTGCGCCTCATTGGTTGTTGTTGTTGCCGCGTGATTGCCCAGCAACTAAAGAGGGAGCGGGAATGGGTTCAGGGATTGCGGTCAGAAATCATGGTTACATGCTTAGTCACTTGTAAATAGTTGCATCGTCTGCCCATCAAGTTGGCGGCACCTATGTAGGGTCCTATAGAGCACCACACTCACACACCTACAACAGAACCTACAATCCATGTGTGTAAATGATTTAATTTTACATTTTAGTTATTTGTTATATCGTGTATTATGCAAGACTGAGTATTATTTATTGTATCTTTAAAATAATTTAAACGAAATTGCCTATCTATTAAGCCTAAATGTTAATGAATAATATCAAAAAAATATTAAAAGAGAAAAAAAAAAAACAAAGAACAATATACTGCTAGAAAAAACCATTCAAGCAATCAAAATTCAAATAACCCTCTTTTTATTTATTCATATTTTTATTTAATTTTTATTTATTCAAGATTTTGTTTACAACTGCACCAGCTGCCAAATCCGTTTTAAAGGCTGATTGTTGTTCTTCAAAATTGCGTACGTGATGTTGGCCCAAATGGCAGAGTTTGGCTTAAAGCAACAATACGTGTCTGGCCAGAAGCATTTGCGGTTATCCTTATCCGCCAGTTAATCTAACCAAAAACAATAACCGGCCAAAATAATCAAGATGTGAGCACTGAATATAGATGTTTATACTGTTGAAAATCAAGAACAAATACACATTTGTAATTCTCAATTGGTTCTAGCGCAATTAGTGTCTTGTACGTGGCCAAACAGTTAGATGGAGGATAAAATATTTATTTCTTTTTTGATTTATTTATTTCATTAGTCGATGATATTGATATTGTTATTGAAATTCGGTTTCAATTAAAGTAGCACCTCTTGATCAAGCACAGTTAGCTCATAAAAAATGTTGCAGTTACTACAACTACAAAAGTAGTGAAAAGAAACTTACAGAAACTAATTACATAATTATTATTACTGAGAGAAAAAGAAGCGAAAATCGAAAACTCAAAGAAATTCATTAACTAACTAAAGAAATAAACAAATTTAAAAGTAAAGAATAAATATTGTCAACTATGGTAAACAGAAATGCAACCAAATTTAAATATGTATGCAAATATAACGAATATGAAAAAAATCAAACAAAATATCAAAAGAAACAATTTGAACTGTTATTCGGACGACGCTGGGGAACGTGTTGCATAGCCAGGTAAAGTTCTCGTGTTAGCATAAATAATTTCATGTCAAATTTGACACTTTTGTTGAAGCTTCTGCGCCGCAGCTGGTAATGCTGCAATTTGTATTCAAATGTACGATTTGTTGATGAGTCGACGTGGGACATACCGAATGCCGGACTGACAGACAGACGGACTGAGAGACAGACGGACGGACGTAGTAGCACGCCACATCAAACATAGCATAACGCAGCGGAGCAACAAACACCAAAACAGGGCCATAAATTATATTATCGTGCATCGTGTATCTGGTTCAGGTCACAGTCATGAGTGACTGCCAGCTAAACTGGCCAGTGGGGCGTGGGCTGCGGGAGGCGAGTCTGGAACCTGGCACTGCCACTGACATCAACACCAGCAGCAGCAAAAGCAGCAGCAGCAGCAGCAGCAGCAGCAGCAGCAGTTGGGTTTCTGTCGTGGTCGTGTTTTGCGCTCTTGCCATGATTCGCTGTAGTGCACAACAAAAATAAGAAAGAGAAGAAAAAGCGATAGTTAGCTGACAAGAGGATACCCTTTAAATTTATCAATAAAAGTAAACGATTTTTAGACAATTTTTCTTTTTTAAATAATCAAGATTATCTATTACAAACGCTGATTTGCAGATTTGGATAATTGAGCAGCAAATTTTTATTTTTAAATTTAAGAATATTATTTTTGGTATTTCGATATATGTCTAAAGAATCAATCAGGTTTAGTTACTTACTATAAAACCCTTTTACACGCGACCCATAAATATGATTTCATTATCATATCCACATTTCTGTAAAAAAGGTAATAGGGTATTATTGCTCCAACTGTTGATGCATCAGTGTGGCCAAAGATAAGCGATGTGGGTTTTGTGCGTACGTTTAAGTATGTGTTATGGGCAATATACGTATGTATGTATGTGTGTGTGTGTGTGTGTACATGTTAGTGCAGTACAAGTACAAGTACGTTTTTATGTGGTCTGCACGTGTGTTGGCCGTAATTGGTTGAACGGTTTTCTTTTGTTTCTTTCAGCTGGAGTTCATTGAACAGGTTGTTGTGATTTGACTGACGAGTGATAAATCTTTTGGGGCACTCACTTGTTAGGCACCTGCGACATTCTATTTGTACGCGTGAGTGCAATTAACTCATTATATTGATATATTTGTGTATTAACTGACAATCACAAAAATCTGTTTATTAGCTTTCTGTATACATCGTACTCTGAGGAGATTACACGAATATTGACATCCAAATCTTCTCCACTTGAACATGGTATCATATATCCATCTGTATGACTTCATTTTACACCTTCCCCCGCATCTGACCAACAATAACCCACTTACAGTAAAACTATCTTCTGCTTTAAGGCACCAGCTTCTGCATCTGCACCTCCACTTGCGCCCCCCCCCCCCCCTGCATTTGTTCCCTCATCTACACTTCATCTTCTCTAGCTGAAATTCTATTCAAGGGTGAAAAAGTACCATTTATAGTTTCACCACGTGCACCGTCAAGGTTTGTTCTGTCTGGTGCTCCTGGGCTGTCTTCTACAGCTCCAACTGTGCTTTCTTCAAAGATGCTAAAAGAGTCTCTAACATCTTCTTTGGCCTCACCAACACCGTCTACTGTTCCATCCATAGTGACATACATCGAGTTTCCATCTGCGTCTATTCTGGTCACAGTTCTGGCGGCTTCACTAGGCAAATCTCTTCCATCTCCACTCATTTTTATGCCTTCTCTGGCACCAGGAACAGTTTCTTTTAAGATGACGTTGGTGCCTTCTCCTGCATTTTCTACGGCGATATTGGTTCCTCTTGCACTTTCAGCCAGATTGTGTTCTCTATCAAGGCCATCGGCTCCTCCATCAAGACCTCCACCATCGTAGCTACCAACCTGTTCATCCTCGTTTCGTGGTGCATATACACGGGAGTTTTCATCCAAATGGTCTATTTCATCACTGTACGTATGAACCCTTTTTCTGTTGAATTTCATATATCTGTCTCCTCCTGTATTTACTATGGCTCCTTTTGCGCTATCAGCCAGATTTTCTTCTCTATCAAGGCCACCTTCAGCATCCCCGTTTTGTGGTGCCTCTACTCGGAAGTTTTCATCCGAATTGTCTATTCGATCACCATTCCGATCAACTCCTTTTTTGTTGAATATTAACATCTTTATTTTTTTAGTTGGACTGTCCTCTGCTTCCTCTTCTTCTTGCGGTTCAACTTGCGCTGTATCTTTGCTTTGATATTGCTCTTTTTCATCGGTATCTGCTTCGTTTTCAACGACGATGTCCCTTGTGACATCTTCATCATATCCATCATCATCTGCGTCCAGTAAACGCATATTACTACTTCGTGTGACTGTATGGTCAATGTCTTGCAATGTCGAAAGCAATATCCAATATTCCGGCGTGAAGGGTCTTATCAATATTTGCCAGTAGAAAGTTAACCAATAAATGATGAGAAAGTCGTGGAAGAGAATTAGCGAGCCCAGCAACGCATCGTTGAGTCTCATTTCGGCGAATCGACTGCCGAGAATAGTTTGGGCATGGTACATTACAAACTGGAAGAAAGGCAGGAATAATTCGAGCTATATATATATATATCTTTTAATCTTGTTATCGGACTTACAAACATAACTATTAGGGTCACGGCAACCTCGAACATTATGTACGCAATCATTGAAATGTCGAACATCACGAAGCTTATTATGACAAAAAAGACGGCGACAAGGATGAAAATGAAAGCCACTATGAAAATTATGGCCACATCTAGGGTCAGGTCAATCTGAAGATCAGTGAAGAATTGAGAAACGGAATGTGGTAAAACCAAAAAAAAAACATATACTCACCTGCCTTGGAAGACAACTGCCAATCAAAATAAACAGCCAGAGAAGCAAAAAGCAAATTAAAAAGAACACCATTAGATCCACCCAAAAAGCGCGAGCGGCCAAGGTGAATAGTGCAATAATTTGCAGCTCTACCTTAAAGAAGAATGTAGTTAAAATGAAATATTATATACAAAATTGTGTTGTGGTACTTACAATTAGAAAGGCGAAGAAAAAGTTTAGTATTGTTATGAATCGCAGTCTCTCCCAGAATATGAAGACACCGAACAGCAATATTGCAAAGGCAAATGTCACAAAGCTGATTACGTAGTACATTCCAAATACATGCCTTGTGGCATCGCTGTTTGTTTAATTGGATGTATAAAAGAGATTCTTAAGAAATGTACTTTAATTCTGTACTTACAAGAGACAGATGAGGGCCCATTGCAGAACAGCCAAAAACAGCCATAAAAGCAGCAATAGATAAGTCTTAAGGGCAAATTTCTTACGCGAATTTTTGTACTGAAAATAGCTTTCGTAGGCATTCATGGCAGTCCATTTATCGGACAGACACTAACTAACTAAGGTACCACTTTTGTTGCGATTAACATTTACAATTTTGTGTAGATTAATCAACAAATTTTACAAAGCAAGTCAAATAAATTTACAGTTTTTATAAGGTTTCTGACGTTTAACCAAAAGGTGATGAAAAGCTAGCTCCGAAAAAAATTATTGCATATTATAATATACGAATTTGTACATAAGACCTTAGACTGCCTTTCATATTTCTATCCGTTCCTTTTCATCAATTTTCTGCTCCATTTGAATGAACTTTCTTATTCATAGTAGTCAAAATCTGTCGTATCTATAGTCGTAGTCGTACTATCCGGAGGTTTAAAGACAGGATTGCGATTTGACTTAGCCAAAAAAATTCCAGGCCAATCGTTGTTTTTAAGAGCAGTTGTGAATCGATTGCTTGCCGTGTCGGCCTTCATGAAATCGAGGGTTATTTTCATATTCGTTTCATCGAGATCTGACTTTGATTTGATGCGATCTATTCTCTTCGGCATATTTATGAAATTAACTATAAAAAACGAAAACGAGATAAAATAAAAATGTATAAATTTGATTGATTTACTCTCGTCATCCAAATCATCATCCCCAAGATCTATAGCCTTGAAACCGGTGGTTAACTCATGTGGGTCCCGTTCGTCCAGCGTGACGAGTCTAGCCCAACTTTGCCAATAAAATGTTAGCAAATATATGATGAGAAAATCATGGAACAGAATCAGAGATCCAAGGAAGAAATCATGCAGACGCATTTCCGCAAACCGACCTCCGTGAATGGTTTGTGCATGATACATGACAAACTAAAGGATATATAAAGCTAAAGAAAAGAATTAGCAGGAAAGTTAAAGTGAACTTACAAACAGCAATGTGATCGTAATGGGCAGCTGGACGAGTATATAGCCATAGGGCAACAACTGTGGCACTATCAGATGCAGCATGAGAAAAAATACGGCGATAATTAGGAAGAGAAAGGCCAGAATAAATAGTAGAGCCACGTGCAGTGTAAGATCCACCTGAGGGAGAGGATCAGCTATTGAAATTAGTTTCTTAGTTACAGTTACTTACTTTCCTTGGCAAGATAATGCCAATTACCACAAAAATGGCCAAGAGCACGATGCAGATAGCAAAGTACAAAAGCATTTCCGTCCAATATGAGTGTGCGACGAGTGTGAATACCGCAATGATTTGTAGTTCTACCTAGATTTAATTATTAATAAATATGAATTGATTGTTATTCCACACACTCACAATGAAAATGGAGAGTATACAGGCGACAACCAATTTAAAACGCAGCTTCTCGAAGAACAAGAACAGTGCAAAAATCAGAATGGCGAGCAGAAAGAATGTAATGCTAATATAGAAGTGCTTGTAGAATGCCAGTTGCAAAGGTTGGCTGTGATAGAGAGAGAGAGAGCTAGTTAGCTGAGGAGGGCACAGTGAGAAATGCACTTACATGAAGGCGACCATCAACCACTGTGCCAAGGCCAGGATCAGCCATATGCCCAACAATAAATAGGTTTTCAGTGAAAAGTTTCTACGAGCCTTCTTATACGCATAGTAGACATCATGTGCGGAATACATGATGCTTATCACCTGGGCGGCCAACCGCTGTGAGTGCAGTCAGACAATAAGAAGCTCCACAGTCACGTATTGGGTAATGTGTATAAAAACATTGTATATTTGTCTTGTTTTTTTTTTTTTTGTTTTTTTGTTGTTGTTGATTTTATTATTTTAATATAAATATAAATTCAAAGCAAACATGATTTTGCAGCCTAGTATTAGCTAATTGGAATATACGAGTTATACAACTTATTGAGGTATTTTTGTGATTCCCGTTATTTTAATGAATTTCATTCAAATGGTGTCACGATCTTTTGACAGGCACACTCTTAGTTGTTTGTATTGTTAAAAGTCAACTCGAAAGAATTTTCTATTTCGTCGACCTTCACTCAGTGCTTTTTTTTATCAACTTTGCCCCAACAAAACACCTGGCGATCTAAGCTAACGACGACCTCGTCAGGCAATTTTTGCAACTATTGCAACTGAAGCACTAACAAGCAAAGGGGGCGGAAAGTCAGGGGCAGACGACAAGCAGCTAACACGTAAAGTCAACAAAAATTAACAGCAGATGCAAAACAACAACAACAGCATGTAACCTGGCCCAATGCAGCAAACTGATTTACGCTTGTTGGCAAATTTGAGCACATAATGTGACTAACGTAGAGGCACAAAACACGGCAAACTGTCAACGCCAAGTGTTAAAAATGTCAAATAAATAATGCTAGAGCAGCAACAGCAACAACAACAACAACAACAACAACAGCAACAACAAACAAGCACACTAATGAGCTGCCTGGCAAATGCAATGCAAACTCAAAACTTGAACCTCGTTCGCAGCTCTCGATCTGTCGGTGCAAAGTTTTCCATGAGGCGTATGCAAACAGCCAAAAGCCGTCAACACCACCGCCACCATCATCACCCCGTGTCCCCCTTGCCCCACTGAAACCCAATTTGCATACAAAAACCGAAACGAAGCCAAGTCGAAAGCTAATGTCAGTCACAAGCCGCGTCGCGACGTCACACGGGACGTATGCGCAACACACGCATCACACATAGATAGGCGGGCGGGGGTGAGGGGGTGAGGGGGTGTGGCTCGCACAGACAACAAAAAGAATCATTTAGCGACACATTTGGCATATCAAAATTGGATGCCCGGGTCCATCATTAAACGTCATGCGGCATTCAAAATCAGCTGCCGTGTGCGTCGTTTATTAACTCCCAAAACTGACAACTGACAACGAGGACTGACGAAAGAAAGCCGACGATACTACGCACTATATACACTATATAGTCGACAGTTCAGTCGCCATCTCGCTGACTTTATCTGACTTGCATGCAAAATTAATTACGAGCAAAATTTATTTACGATGCTGACGCTGTCTTTGCTGAGCTTCTTTCCAGCCATAAAAGTTTTACGTTTTAGCCCAAACCGAATTTAGCGGCAGCATGACAGAGCCGGACCCAGTCCCCGACCCTGACCAGACCCCCGGCCAGTCAGTTTAGATACATTCTCATAGCCATTTGCGGCGAGCGCCATAAAATTTGAAGCACCGCTGACATTTCTGGTGCTGCATTGCAGTGCAGACGACGCTTTGCGGTTGTCCCTGCACTTTTTACGAGCACTACTTTTGGGGCTTCTGCAACACTACCCGGCTGGCTGGCTGGCTGTCACCATAACAGACACCGAACACCCAACACCCAACACCCAATACAACAATCACAGCGACCCAGTTGAAAGTGCGAAATGAAATTTTAATCAGCCTCGGTTCGTGTTTATGATTTGGCTGTAAAACGGAAACTGTTGCTGCCGTTATTTGATAAGTACACCTCTAATGCAATCTATATGTTGGCCAAGTGAGAGCATAGTAATTGAATGGAAAACTCAAAAGTTTGTAGCTTAAATGGAAGAGGTCCAGAACACGGCAAGACAAGACTTTGGTTAAGACGCGTAAATGTAGGATTATAACAAAATTCAGATAACCTTCTGATTATATATACGTTCATTTAAAATTTTATTTACTTAACTATCAAAATAAATTTAAAACTTTTCTGGCTCAAATTATGTTATCAATAAAAAATTATTACATATATTATTCATTTATATAATATAACCCATTAAATATTAGACATTACAAATGTAGAAAAAATCAACAAAATATTAATATTACACAATATGAGAGGTCTCTAAACACTTACTTTTATGAATAAATCCAACGATTTAAATATTTTGTTGGTGAACGTCATGCCTTGAAATACTTAGTAGGTATTTTTAGTTTTCCCCACAGCATTCGACACAGATAAGAGATAAGTGTGATCTAGATTTAATTACGCTGAAATATCAGATATCTCATCTAAGTAGATACATTTACAAAGACTTGGCTTAGGTCAGGGTCGAGCGGCTGCTAAATAAACACTCAAAAACTCTCGCCTTGCTCACAGTTCAAAGCAAAAACAACAATGGCATTCGAGCAACTCATCCCAACAAGTTGTTTGGCTAAGTCTAATGCAAATATGCGTAGAGCCCACACACCAAAGAGGGAGAGGGAGGGAGTTAGGCACCTAGTGACAGCAGCACATGCCGAGATAAGGACCACACCGTGCCGGCCTGGGCCATGTGATAAGGCTGGGAGACTGTGCCAGTGGAGTAGAGGAGAGCAGATACACTGCCGCTGGCCAAGTTCAAAGAGCCGACGAGAACACAGCGTCGTCACGTCATCAAACAAAGTGAGCAACAAATTAGAGACAGCGACTACCAAGAAATTCTCTGGGATTAGGCAACGTCGACGCTTGCGTCATCAAATTTGTAGCTGGTTATCAACGGCAAGCGGTGGCGACGGCGACGGCGGCTGATAAGCCAGAATAGTCTGGAGTCTGTGCCGAGAGCATTCTGTGACACTGTGTGAGTCATCTGCCGGGGCCACGACTGGAACGTGACCTGGCACTTCGGTGACATTCCATAATTGCTTAGTTTTTCCTGCAGCGCGTTCTTTCTTTATACTTTGTCCTTATCAATTTTACGACTTCCTTTGGCCTGCAGAGCTCTTTGCCCGACTCCGGACCACCGGCCAACTGCAATTAGCCTGCTTTCCAATATTCGGATCGTAGCCCGTGACTCGCTTTGGTATGCATATCTCAGTTAATTGATATTTATTGCTGGAACACGTTTTTAAGAACTCTTCTTTTGAAATTTTCAAAACGAATTTTCGACTCTCCAATCTCATTTTTATTGGCAATTGGTTAACCTGAAATTTTAGGGCGATATCAGCAAATAGAGAGTTCAAACAAAGCATAAAAATCAGACCAAAAGAATAAGAATAGAATTAATATATTAAAAAAAGAAAAGATATACAAATGGAACGAAACTGGAATGCCCTGTTGTCAGGATGTTCCTTTTACCTACAAATAAAAATCGACAATTACATTCCAAACTCCAACTCGTAGAGCTATAAAAAAAATGCAACTGCAGGAAGCATAAAAAGTACCCAATTTCCCCGCTCCATCTGTGCATTCGTCAGCTGTCCATAGCTCGGAGTTATGGGCTATCATATTTCCAATATATCCATGCTGAAATAACCATGAGGAAGCAGTTTTTTCCGAACCAAGCAACACTTAAGAGGTTTCCCCCAAGAAGAAAAAAAAAATAAAAACATGGCACAGATAGATCGAAAATTAACAATCGCTGTTGCCTTGATTTATGAATGAGTTTGTTGTCAGGACATTTTCCTCGACATGATGCGCTACTTTTTAAGGTGGAGTCCACGATATTGTGAATGTATGTCGAGCGACTACTTAAAAGTAAATAAATAATAAAGGAAATTACAATCTTGTTTACCAAGGAAATGCATTGGCATGAGTCGGAGAAACCTTGAGATATGATTTGTCATTGACAGGCTACTGTTGGGTAAACACCACGAAAAAAAAAGGTAAGCAAACTTCAAGCGAAACTAAAAGGTTGTTTATACCAAAGAAAGTGAAAAGATAAGTACACGCAGAGAAAAAGAAAACAATAATTTCGAAATCAAATAATGTATTTCTATATCATAATTTAAATTCTCAAAAACTCTTTAATCTGAAAAAAGGTTATAAACATTGCAGTTTACTAAAAATATGTTACTTTATAAGGAAAAATTCAACAGCACTCCATTGAGACCTAAAACAACCTGCTCTACACTCTAGGAATCCGTTGGTGCGCCACAGGAGCAGCAGCTCTATCAACTTGAGAGAGACTTCAGGCCAAATTTATGGCAGTTACGATCAAGAATCCTGTCAAGCAGCAGGCAAATTTCCAAGTAACTGCGAATAAAACCCGATAATGGGACACAGTGTGTGGCTGTTGCGTTGGTGTTAAAGTTGCTTGAATAGTTCCTGGAATAGATCGAGGAGCATAATTTTGCTCACGCTTGCAATTCACTGGCGATTGCAAAAGCAAACAAGCGTTCGCAAAATGAGCAAAACAAAAGGATACGGATGGAAGCTGAGATGGAACGAGACAATGCGAATAAGTAGGATGCCTGTTACCGCTACCTGCCTTATACAACTCTGTTGTCCTTGGCAGCTATTCAGTTACGGCCTTAGACAATGTCAATGTCGATGTCAATTCTGTGCTATTCTGGTGCTGACAAATCGGCAGGCAGGGCCAAAAATTTATGAATAGGCGTAGGATGAGCTCTTTGGCGCAGGATGTGGCCTACGGCTGCCACTGATCGCTTCATTATGGAGTAGAACATGTCAATTTGGGTTTTCAGTTGGCTAAAATGTTGCAACTGCTCACTTCCTGCAGCGACAGGCAAGGACAATTCATAGATCTATCAAAGGAACTCAATTCGGATAAATCAATTTGTCGTCCAAATGTCAGGGCATAAGAAAATATTTTTATTATTTCTCCAAAGTCAATGCCAAAAAGCGGCTTAAAAATTTTGATGCCGTCTCAAATTGATTGCCTTGCAATGTAATTTAGATTGATGGCCCTTCAGATAAGGCCCCAAGGGCAAGCGAAAGTGTCTAGAAAAATGTGCGACAAATTTCCGCAGTCCTTCAAGAAACTCAACCTTTTGCTAATTTTATGGCTAGTTCGTGACCCGCACTATAAGAGTAAACTTACCTGTAAAAGCAGAAACAGTAATATGTCTGCACAGGGCCAGGACTCGGACTAGGACTAGGAGTGGGTCCATGTGCTAACCTGTTACGCTCGCCGCATGTGGGTATTAAATTGGCTTTCCACGACTCTAAACTCGCGCCTGCCACGCTCGCTGGCCCGAAATTTGGTTGCAGGTAAATAAAATTTTACGTGCCCACGCGTTCCGTCAACTGTTTTTTTCTTTTTTCAAACTCGAAGTGCCTTCGCACGTTGTTTTTTCCAGAAAATTAGTTTAAAAGCATCATAAAATAATTTTCGTGCTCGCGTTGAAAATTTTTCGCGCTCACATTTGCCGTTTTATTGCCGGCCAAGTTGAATGGCTTTTAACTTTCAGTTGATACCCTGCACTAACCTTGAGGTGTAGCTGGGCAATATAAAATCTTTAACATAATTTGTTAACATATTATGGCCTATAAATTTAGGACTGAATTCGTTAAACCTAGACTTAATTTAATAACTACATAAACAGTGTTTTAAAGAATTTGTTTGGTTAACTCAGATTATAAATATATTTAAATGATTTAGGGTATTTACTAGTTAAGCATTGTAAAGCAATTGCTTTTTTGCTTGTTATTTGACGCTCAGGTGTGTGTAAATGGATTTTGAGTACTACATTTTGGGCGCTTAGATATCCCATCATCATCATCATCATCATGAATAGTATTTGGCAATTCTGTTTTTCAAATGATCCGCTGCATGGGCATCATAAACGAGCCAGAGCCAAATTAGATTTATGCGTTTTTTTTATTATTTTTTTCCCCAGTTTTATGGCGGTTGCTGGGCGGGGTTTTAAAAATCAAATGGTACTTTCATCCGGGGTCAGCAAATGGTAATTAGAGATACAATTTATGTTGGGTATCCAAGGAATATTTTAAAGTAATTAAATTGCGCTATTTCAGTGAATTCAATTTACTGATTATTTAGCTTACATAAATTACGTTTATTCAGAATGTTTATTTAGTCATTTATTTAAAATAATTAATATTTTAATGTTAATCAAATAATTATTTCAATTTGCTATTTAGAAAGTTAACCAATTTTTTATAAAATGTGGTGTAATAATTATTATTACTCATTTACTTACTTTTGTGGATGATATGCATTTCCTGATCCTTATCTCATTTGGACAGAATGAATCATTTGTTTGCAATCAAAATGTATTTCACCCAAATTCCAAATCTTACAGAACTTTAAGTGTGAATCATGTCGAGATAAAGTTATCTTATTATTTTTGCAAGCAACCAAATACTTAAATATTTTTAGCAGATCAGAAAAACTAAAAATTCAAGCATTATCCCTGAAATATAATTTGCTATTGGTGGTGTATGTGATTGTCCTTTGGCTTCGCTGTAATCCATACCAGATTGCACTTAAGCAGCTTGCTTCCTCCCACATGTATCCTAAAGACACAAATAACTACAAGTACACAAGAGCAAAGAACACAAAAAAAGAAAAGAAGGAGAGACAAAAACCTCTTGTAATTTGAGCAATTTGTTTTCATAAACTGCGCTGCTGGCAACCTCCTGTCTTATACAATATGAGGCCAGCGGCCAGAGAATAGTATCTTGTATCTGATATCTCAGGCCGGAGAACGGCCAGGCTGTGTGTTTTCATAGGAATTACGCTAAAAAATTTGTTAAGTATCTCTCAAGTTAAGCATGTGTGGATGTGGATTTATGTGGTTGCATGCTATTCCTGCTTTTAGCAGTACATCCTCTGAAAACAATCACAGATCCTTAACAAACCACTTGCCTGAAAAAATACTTGCAACTTGGCCGTGCGGTTGAGGCGTCAACGTTTTAAGTGCAGCGGCCCCTTCGCCTGTCCCTTTGCTGGTTCCTTTGTAATGGTTTTAATAACAATTTGCCGCAAATGTGACCAGGTTTTTCTTATACTTACTGTTTGTGTAAATATAATTTCTTTAATTGGATTTTGTCGTCGCTACTGCTGCAAACACGAGCATTAAAAGCGCCGCAAAAACATTCGCCAGTCGTCGGCGTCGGTGTGAAATTAAGAAGCAGCCAGCAACAAAAGTAAAACCAGACAGACGGCCGGCCGGCCAGCCATGCAGCTGTTAAAACCCGTTAATAAAAAAGCGCCCAAAAGCTGAAAAACTGGTGGCTAGATCAGCCTTATGAACTTTATCATGCGCTGCAGCAGACTTTTATAACAAAATTCAATACCTTAAAAATTTTAATTTTTTAATTTTACTGAGCTTTGGTTATTATTTTATATAGAAGCTTTTAACTGAACTATTCTTATTAACTCTAATCGTATCGAGCACAAAATAAACCTAATTGATGTAGTTGTACGGTAGTTCGTTATGTTATTTATATAACAAATTCAATTTATTTTAAAATTTTATATTATTTTGTTTGTTTATAAGTGCTTTTGTTATTTACGAGCTTTATTATTTTATATATAAGCTTTTAGCTGCAGTTTTGCTATTTTTTCTAATTGCATATAACCAGCGTTAAATTTTATAAAATTAAAAAAAAAAGTGAATATTTTATATTTTTATTTTTTTACTGAGCCATGGCTGTTATTTTATAAATAAGTCTTTACGTGCACTTTTTTCTATTTTCTCTAATCGTATCTAACCCACATTGAACCCAATTTATGGGGCCTTACGGCAGTTCCTTACGTTGAGGGCAGGGTATACGTATACGTAATATGTTGAGTAAATGTTAGTGACAGGCGACAGCGCGACACGCTGTCTAACAATGTTAATTTTCAATTTAAACTGTGACGGACAGCAGCGAAGTCGACGCCGACTCCGACGACGACGTCACACGGTTCGCCTTTTAGTCAGTTCCAGTCGCAGATGGAGCCGGCGAAGGAACCAGAGACCGAAGCCAAAGCCAGAGCCACGTCCAGTTTTATCCGGCCCGTTTAACTGGGTCACTGGTGTCAATCGTAAGCTGCTGTTGTGCTCTGCTTGTTGCTGTTGTTGTTGTTGTTTTTATCGTTGTTGTCGCTGTTGTTGTTGTTGTTGTTGTCAACTTAATTATGTCGCAATTGCTTTGAAGTCGAATTTTGCAAATGTAAACGAACAGCAGGTGGCATTGCTCCATGGTCCGTGGTCCGCAGACCGTGTTCCGTGGTCCACAAAAGCCATTTGAAATTGCGCTTTATTCAATTTTTATGCGCTCCGCCCCGCGCCCGTCGCTCCAGTGCCCTTTTTTAGTGGCTGCAACATCGTTGTCGCCAGTTTAATTGGATTTGCCCCGCTGACGCGTGGCATTGTCTTTGTCTTTGGCATTAGCTTGGCCGTTGCCTGCGCCCCCTCTTTCCAGCCATCGTCATCATCATCGTCATCATTTCCATCTACATCCCCATCCCCATTTGCCATTCTCCGTGGCAGTAGCTAAAAAGCTGCAGCGCATTACAAATTGGTTTTGTTATTGGCTTAATTGAATTGTTGCAGATTGGACTTTAAATACGCGACTGCCTCATTTTGATGCCACCTCCAACGAGTGCCCGAGGCAAACTCTCCCTCTCTCTCTATATATATGTACCTATTTTGATAAGGTAGCGTCAACAACTTGGCGTGCAATTAATTGTAGCTTGACATGCTTCCAGCCACAGAAACTGGATTGGACAGATGGACGGATGGGTGGCTGAGTGGTTTAGTGGAGGGGGAAAGTCATGTGAATCATGTAATTAGAGCAGTGCAGTGGGCATAAGCCAAGTGTTAGAAACAGCTGCAGACTGTTAACCTCATTATGAATGCAAATTATATAGGCTTTCCAAAGAAGAGCCGCTAGAAAAACACAAGAAAATAAAATTTAAGAAACTTAAAGCTTTAAAGAAAACCGATTATTGTAATGTATGTAGGCCATTAAAGTCAGTTGAGAGTTGAGTTATATAAGTAAAAGGCACCATTTATTGAATTGAATTTCGAACCGACCTGAAACCTGGATTTAAATAGAATTACGTTTTTGTTTTCTATAAATTATATTTGTATAAGTCTCGTATGTATGTAGGAGAAATTGGAAGTCTTTTTATGTCCCAGTTACCCCATTCCAATATCATTGGGCCATATCAGTTACCGCGCAAAACAAAGCGCCTCAGCGACACTTCCCAAGAATTGCCAACTCAAAAGGCCGAAAGCAAACGCTTTGTAATGCTACTGTCGCCAGTCTTATGAGGGGGCCCCTGTTCCCTGCATTCAACACCACCCCACCCCCTGGTGCTCCATAAAAATACAAAACAAAAACCCCAATTTCATTGTTTGCATGCAACGTTGACGAGGCAGAAAGAAATGTCAACAAAACACAAAACAACAAAAAAAAACTTCAACTGGAATTGAAACTGATTGACACCAAGATGCACAGGGAGCGGGGCGGGAAAGTGATTGTACAAGGTAACACTCGAAAACTAATGCGCTTATCAGTGAAAATTGATCGGACCTACGAGCCCATACCGCGTCCTACAATGAATGCAGGTGATTGTTGCTTGTATGTGAAAATAATTAACATGTACTTTCGATTTCGTGACTTGAGATCGGGAGGCCCAAAACAAGAAAAGGCAGCCCGTGGATAAGTGAAACGAAATGGAGCCACAACTGTTCTCCCCCAGCCCCATAAACACTTCGTCTGAGTACAATCAATAACATTTGTAATGTCAATAATGACAAGCCCGACAAGGCGTCGGGCAGTTCTCGAAATTGAAAGTTTATGGCTGATGGATTTGATGAATTACCCAACCAGAAAGCCGTCCGTCTGAGCACCTTGCATATCATTTTACGGTACCCCAGCGATAAGAACGCACCGATAAGCCAGTCGAACACAAGCCAAGCGTAATATCTGCCCATCGTCGGAATCAATCATGGAATTCATTTATTGATTGACCAGTCTAAACTTTTAACTGCGTTTTTGTGTTTCTTATTTTTCTGTTTAGGAGGAGACGTTAATTGGGGTCGTCAGCGAAGTCGGTCGGTGGGGTTGGGCGCCAATTGCAAAATTAGGGTTAATTGATAGATAGATGTTACCTAAGAGCTTTCATGCGATTACGTCTTAGCCTGAAATATTGAGTGCACAATGTGGAGCTAATGAGCCGCACGGGGCTAAGCTTGTGAGAGGGGAAACTCGTTTCGTTCTAAGCTAAGGTTTAATGACTAGTTAAGTCCACACGTGGACTTAACTTAATTAGCACTTAAGTGCAAAATATTCGACATTTAAATAATTGTAAAAAATATATTAAAATTATAATTATTTCTCAACATATAAATTTTGTGGACATATCCGAAATCTTTTAGCTCAAATTTGGTGACTCTAGCTTTAAAATTCTGGAAGATTTGGATTTTCGCGGCTTACATGCCCCTAAGTTATATATAGATATAGAATTTATCAATTGGCCAAGCTCACTTTTTGTGCTATTTTCAGAGGAAAATAATAATCTGTCACAAATTTCTCCCGGATATTCTTCAAACCCAATATACTCTTTTGACTGCTTGAACGAGTATAAAACATAGAATAAAATAAGCAAAAACCAGTTGCATTTCTTAGCATGAACATATTTAGAATGGGTGCACAGCTAATAAGATATTATCAGACAATGTCTAAAAAAGCCGCTTATTCTTAGATTTATAGCACGAATACTGTTAACATCTGTAATTAATCGTGTAGTCATTTGCATAGCTATAAGCTCGATTAATGCTATGAATAGTTATGCCAATAGTTTCTTAATTCTATGGCGTGATTCTAAGCATTTGCACGTTGTCAGATATTAATTTCTTATCGATTCAAACTTTTGCCTCCAATGAGACTGTCAACGGTTGCTCAATAAAAGATAAAAATATATAGTAGTTTTTACTACTGGATATCTTTTTGTTGTAGAACTGTTTTCATAAGGTTATTCAAATAGCTTTACGCGTACAAAAAACTTCTATAAAACTTAAATAAGCTTTTTAACTTGTAGCAATTAAGAAATTAATTAATGTTTATTTAGAACTCGTGTCAGGTAAATTTAATGTGCACACATTACTAGTTTTTTTTATAAATTAGTTTGGTATAGTAAATTTTATTTTAGTATAGCATTATATAGCAATAGTATAATGTAATTTAATATGGAATAGTTTATTAAGAAATTTAATAGTATAAGGTAATATGGTGTTATTTTATTAATATTATTTTAACTTATATATAAAACTGATTAGAAATGGAAAATATTCCTTATTCATGTATGAACTTTGATATGAACAATTTAAGTAGAATTTAGAACTATTTGTATTTGAAATAATAACTATGAGATTTTGCCAAGTATTAGATTATCCTATCAAGTATTTGTGGTTTGATAGTTAATAAAGTTCTTTGTACGCCTTCTGAGTTATGACCATTGGAATCAATATATACTTCTACGCAACAGTTAATGTAGCATTACGACATTTTCACCTATGCCACAAATCGATTACACAAATTGCCCAAGCAATCAAAGTCTTAACTCTACCCAATGCCCTTATGGTTAAGCCCCAGTCCCCCTACAAGAAAGTTTAGCTGCACCTATAAAAAAAAATAAATAAATAACTACAACAACCTTATAAAGCCACTTAGCTGACTAGAATGTCGAAAAAAATTTATGCTTGAGTGCTAATAATGTTCAATGAATTGTTATACGAGAATTGAGGAACCTCTGAAGCGATAAACCAACAAAATTGTAGAAAACTTTGACAGACGACGATGGCAACGACAACAGCGACGACGAAGACGACAATAAAATGAAATAACATCATAAGTACAATATACAGATATAGATATAGATATAGATATAGATATAGATATAGATATAGATATAGATATAGATATAGATATAGATATAGATATAGATATAGTAGATACATACCGACCAGTATGGGCCCTAGGTTCGGGCACGAGTAATCTGGCCAAGCGCAACGAACTTGAAGCTAACGCACTCCAAGATTATCTGAGACGGGCAAAACCATAAACAAATAAGGAATAAATTCAATCCAAACGACTACGTTCTTGGTAGGTGAACTGCAACTGTGTGTGCGTGTGTGTGTGTGTGTGTGTGTGAGTTTGTGACATTACAGCTGTGGTTCATTGACATTGAATGGGTTGTCAGTCGGGCTGGGTGGTTTTTGGGGGGGAGCCCGAGTTGGCTTCTATTTTGCTTTGTGCAACTGCGTTTTTAATTGTGCATGCAATGAAAGCGGCACTCAAAATGCACTTGTTAGACAGCAGACAGAGGAGACACACACAGTGGGAACCAACATGCAGAAACATAATAAGGACTAGATGAGGACTAGTCGCAGGACCACGACTAGGCTACTTTCTGTTGCCTCGAGTGCTGCATGCTCACGCGTAATTTCTACGAATTCCGAGAGCAGTTACAAAAGGCAAAAGACAATGCAGAGGCATGCGGCATGAGGCATGCGGCAACGGGGGCTTGAGGCCGGGTCCTACGCGGAACCTTGAGGGTTGCATGACCTATATCACAGATTAGAGGCAAGGCAACGCAAAGACAGCAACAGCAACAGCACGACTTCGAAGACGATGACGACAACTTTCCCAGGGCATCTCACGGCACGTCTCGGTCCATATGACAAATGTTTCACATCAGTGCGTTCTGACTGCAGCAATTACCTGCCTATGCAGTGGTTGTTGTTGCCTTGCCTATTATTATTGTTGTTATTCTTTAGATCCCTCCCGGCGTCACAGCTCAGTTGGTCGTCCATCGCGTCTTGCTGAGCTTCGAAAAAAAATACAAAAAAAATACTCCGCCTGAGCTGTGCTTCGATTCTGACTCTTCGGGGTCAGGGAACAAGTGCTTCCAGTTGCCAGTGCCTGGCAGGACGTCGTTAGGGTAAACGGTCTCCCTGACTTTATGGCGCACAGTCCACCACAGGAGCCATGGCAATGCTGCACCCAGAGTTCCTAGATCTAGTTTTTCATAGGCCCATCTCATATAGATTTTTTCGGCCTGACTGATGCCGCCGCTGATTACTCAATTAGGGTGTGAGAAATGCATTGGAAGCATGTAATTATGCGGAAATGGGAAATAGATTTTCACATGTGCAAAAGTACACAAATAACGACTCAATTCTGATTGAGTGGAAACACAGATTAAACATCAGGAAGTGTTGGCCATAAATATGTTTTATATGCTAAGTGGGAAGAGAAGCACGCTGAGCTCTTAAGTAGAAAGAGCTGTGCAGCTGTGTTGATGATGATAATGTTACCGAAAGTGTATATAGTGTATTTAATTTGTGTGCTTATGTGATAAAAATATGATCAAAATATGAACAAGAAAAAATTAATAATTAAAATAATATCGTATAAATATCAATGGAGCCAGAGACTAGGGTAAAGTTGGTCAAAAATCACGTGAGTCGAAAAATTAGTTTAGTATATTAAGACTGCAGACATTCATGAATTCCTTTACTGTTAAAATTTTAGTTTTGTATTATATTATAATATAATATGATTTAATTATTTTATTGAATATTTAGATATTAGCTCCCATTTGGAGATACTTTTAAAGCTCCCACAAAATTTATTTTAAAAAAACAAATAATGGCCGGTTTCCAAGCAAATCGGCAGCTTTAAACGCATAATTACAGCTGCATTCTTGCGATAACTCAAAAAATCCAACTTTGAGAGGAATGCCAGCGAGGGATACCCAATCTGGCTTTATAAGGTCAATTCACACAATCAAATTTTTCTAGAATGCTTAGGAATGAAATACGTTGTTCAAGATCAAATTTAAGCCGATTTATGAATGTCAGAAGAGCTTGACAAGCCTGCAGGGCCCATAGCCGAATGGCCAACACAAATGGATTGGAAATGACAAAAACAAAAGTATCTAAAAAATTAATAAACTATGTAAAATTGTTGGTCGGCCTGGTGCATTATGCAAAGTAGCGCATCGACTTGGAATTGGACTTGGACCCCATAGCCAGTGAAAAATTAAGCGGCTTTATCAGTGCCATCACCCGCATGCAAAGGCAAAGGCAAAGGCAAAGGCAGACTCTCAGATACAGAGGCAAAGGCCCTGGATTGAGTCTCGAACTGGCCGTGGACTCATTAATTTTTGTGGGGCTCAGCACAGTAGTCGGCATTGAATACAAAGCCAGAATGCAGAATGCCTAAATGGCTCATTAGGGTCTTAAATTAAAGCCACTTGGGCCCCGCTAACACAAGTCGGTCAACTAGGCCCCAAGGGTCAGCGAGAAGCCAAAAGAAAGCGGCAGAAGACAGCGCAGCAAAGACACGTCTTGCAACCAGCTACTGGGCTGTATTTCTCTTTATGGCGGGGTAGGGTACGAGGGCTTAGCTCACCTAATTAGATGGCCATTGTCTTACTGTCTGACAGTTGGGCAGAAATTATTGCAAAAGGTCTATGTAGGGCTTTGCAAACGAGTACCTGGCCCAATGTCTGGGCCCATATGGTTACCCGCAAGAGCCGCAAGCCTCAGCATTAAATGAGCTGAAAGAAAAAAACGTCATCAACTGTGACAGAAGATGCAGCCCAACAAGATTTGCTAATCTACCCCTCGTAATAGGCAATCGTCTGGGTTCTGGGTCCAGGCATCATCATCAACATCATCGTCATCATCTTTGTTTGTTGTGCTGTTTCATTTCGCTGGCCGGAAAGATTAGCTGATCATGATAAGAATGTTCTTTTGTGTAGTCAATGGATGAGCTCATCATTATCAGGAACAGACGCTGCCAACCCTTTTATAAACTGCAGTGGAATTTATCATAGACGAACCTCGTTGAAAAACAATTTCGATACTCGTTGAATGCTTGTTTACTGCGAGAAACTGATCTTATCCAGCTTTGTTGTGAGTGCACAAGATTTGTTATCGGCATCCTAATGAAAAATGGCAATAAAGAGCCTGTTGAATTAAAAACATGTTTACTATTATAAATTTAAAATATATAAATAAAAATATGGTATACATACAAATAACATCTTCCCTTTTCTGCCTTTCTAATTTGAAAATCCATCAACTCTTGCTGTACCAATTGATGTCTCCTACCTGACGCCAACACCAAGCTCATCTTCCACCAGGTGAATGCATAAGTAAAGACGCTGCTGTTGCTTAGGCCTGTGCGCCCACAAATTGCTGCCAGAGTCCCGAAATAAGATATCTGCACGTAGCTGTAATTTAAAACCCCACCAAGAAAAAAAAAAAATTAAAAACCAAAAAAAAAAGCAGCAACAACAAAACGAGAAATGGTCTCAGAGCGTCGCAGGCCTACAAACACACACAAACACACACACGCTCGTATTATATCCTACAGCAATAATTTCTTTTCTCAGCCAAAGAGCCGAACAATACAAATGTAGAGATATGTCATTTGCCAGGCAAAACGAAATCGAAGAACTGAACAGAACAGAACAGAAATTAAGATCGATGCTCCATAACAGTTCGACTGGGACAAGAACTGGAACTGGAACTGCGACTGCAGGCAGTCGAGTCGGGCAACATGTGCGCCGCTTTGTAACGCCAATTATGGGCCCATAATTCGAAGGCATTGTCTGAGGCACAAAAGACGAACTGAGCGAGCATTACACGAACAAGAAGAAGATCATTTCCCAAACACGCACACACTCGCGCTCACAGTCGTCTCTGGATTTAGCGCTGCGTAACGAAGCGGCAAATGAGCAAATGCCGCTAGCTGAGCGAGCGCATTGAGCACATTTGAGCGCATCTTTGGCCAGGTAGCGTGCGCTCTCCCACCCTCGCTCTCACGATCAGCACCGTGTTTGTGCTCTCTCCGTTTCATCCGCTCTTGAGTGGAGTTAACAGCGCGCGCTTGACGATCGAGCCGAGGTGCCTTTGGCTGCTCTGCGTGCTGAGCGATAATCAGTTTGTTTGCAGACGTAGCCACCGCCGGACGTGTGTGTGCAGCGCCGAGAGTTAAAACGAAGCCAAGATATAAACACAAATTACATATAGAGATAGAGATACCGATACGGATACAGTGAAAGTGTGCCGCAGCAAAAGATACTCACATTTTAACACTCGTAATTACTGAACGTGATCTGAGTGCGTACAAAGCTAGAACGATATATAAGCCAAAATGGAGGGCCTGCCACGCGCATTAAACTACGAACTGTCGCATGATCTGCATTTTGATCATTTCGGTGGCGCCGCACAACAAATACTGGATAACGGCAAGAACGTTGCCGCTGCAGAGGCCTCAACACCCACAATCACCACACTGGACGCCCTGGCCAATAGCGATTTTCTGCAAAAGATTGGAGCCACCATCTTCAACTCGATACAACTGAAGCATCACAAACTAAACGAAGCAAATACACAGAATTCCAGCGAATTGACAATGGACTTCGACTTTGCCTCGAACCATGTGGTGCTGGACAGCAGCAGCGTGGATCAACTGCAGCAGCAGCTGGAGTACGACAAGTTCATGAACGAGGTGTGGATTGGCATTGTTTTCACGCTGATCTTGATCTCCATGGTCTTTTGCATATGCTCGTGTTTCCTGTACCATCAGTTTCGTACCTGGAAACGCAATTGTAAGTAAATCCAATGAATTTCACAGATCTCAAAAGTTGCCTTCAGAACAATCGTATTCTCTGATAGGGGGGCCCAATGTGTATAAATAAGTCTCGATTAGACCTTATCAAATTTTTTGTACATGTTTTTCAGTTGATGTTTTTACGGCTTTTGTTAGCATTTTTGATTAGCGTTCGGGGAAAGTTAAACACTGAGTCGTGCTAAAATTTACCTCAAATAGCGTTCATGTGGTGTTATGAATGAATCAAAATTGATAACAAAAATTACTTTAGCCTAAATATTATTCGGGTGAACCTAAACCTGTAATCTGAACAAAATTCAAAATATTTAAGCCTTCATTTAAAAACTTTAAGTTTGTTATTGAAGCTATCAACTTCTCTGACTTTTGTGTACTAAGCTTTTCTTCTATTTTGCGCTGTTTCGACCTTCAAAAGAATTAGCACAGAAACATTTTGCCATGGTTTCTTTTTCTTCAACTTTTCTTTTAATTGTCATGTTTGCTGCGCCGGCAGAAAATTAAGAAAAAAAGAAACGAAAAAAGAGAGGGAAAAACATTTCAAATGGATTTTGTAAGCGTCAATTGGCAATAAACGAAAACAGGTTAAAATAAAAATAAATAAATGCAAACAAATTTATGGCAGTGCAATAATGTGTGAAATACAAAATTTTCCAGTATTAATAAATGAGGTTGGGTAACATGAAATATTAAAAATAATAAGTAAGCGATAAATATGCAGATTAAAATATAAAATTAGGTCAGAGCTAAAAGCGATTTTCTTGGCAAAAATTAAGTCTACATAAAATCAGTTTACTAATCAGCAAATTTCTCTCTCCTTCTCCATTTGCAGATCATAACAGTGCCAATAGCTCATCGCAATGCACAATTATTGATGTTGAGGCATTAAAATTGCAGCCTGATTCAGAGGATCCGGTGCCGGAATACACATTGGTCTCGGGTCTGCCCAGCTATGAGGCTGCTTTGGAGCTGTTGCATAAAACACCGCAATCGTCGTGTTTGATTGTCTATCCAAGCGTGTTTAATGTATTCAATAAGCATGAAAGAGGCAGCGCAGCAACAGCAGCAGCGGCAACAACAACAACAACATCTGCAGCAGCAACAATAACCATTGACGCTGTTGATGCTGTGGCAACAGCAACGCGGCCACAGACGTCGCCTTTGTGCGAGGCAACAACACCGCTGCTGCCAACAGCCGCAATAACAACAACAACAACATCAGCAACAACAGCAACAATATCCACACCCACATGCGAAAGCATTAAGCCCAATTTTGTGCCCAGCTATGCTGAAGTATTTGGCTTCAAAACCGTCGACGAGAAGAAGAAATCGTCGCGATGCCAAATCCAAACGAAAGACGAAACGTCGAAAGGCCAAGGCGATAAATCCTAAAAAGGCTCTTACTGAGATCTGAACCAGCTCAGGATCGGATCTCAACGATACCAACCAAAATGTGCTCTGTGATAATTGTTGCTGTTGGGGCTGCTGCAAAGTTGCCCACAATATAAGATAATGCAATGTGAAATGACATTTATGTACTTAGATTCAACTAAGCGCTGTGATTATAGAAAACAACAAGAGACAACTCGCAAGAAATAATATTCTACCTGTACTTATAAGTATCTATACTCTCGATAAAGATTTGTTTAGCTTATTGCTTTTTTTGTTATTAGTTTCTAAGTAGAAAACAATGTAACGCATAATAAATTATACAACTATTATTTTGAACTATATCTTCTCTTATCAAGTACTTTCACACTCATCCATAGACTGCATTTAACTGCTGCTATCAGCGCCTTTTGCATTCACATTTATTATTTTGCTATCAATCAATTCGGCATTCAACTTGATTTTGCTGTCGCTGCAACCGGTTTGATTGACACGAACGACAGCTGACGCCTCAATCGAATCCCAGCCCCGTTGGTCCTTATCATTGGCATCGCATCGTATCGTCGTGAAGGGCTTTCCCAGCATTGCTTTGTCGAGCTTTATAAATAGGGGCAACAGCTCAACAGATGCCATTCTCGATAGAGTTTGCTGCAACCCAAACAGATAGAAAGACAGATGGAGACAGTTTGACTTTGACATTGAGCAAATAACGTGCCACGTGATAAGCGTAGTGCACTAGATTCCGAAGCCAGATACTGCAGTGCATTATACGAATGCCTGCACTGCAATTGTTCTAGTCATTTGTATTGATAAGCTCGCCAGACTCGGTCCAGCTATGCAAATTTGTTTACTTGTGCTCGGACATAAATAATGATGTTAGAATGTTTTTTTTTTTTTGAAGCAGCAAAAATGTGTGTGTAAGAAATACACTCACAGGGCATAAATTGTGAAAAATGTGAAAAACATCTTGAATATATCCCTTAAATCTATTGCTTTCAAATGGTTTCTGTTGAGATACTTTTAAAGTTTCATTTTGCAAACTACTTTACAAGTTGCATAAACGATATTCTATGTTCGAGCATTAAAATCTATAAATGGTTTTAACAACGTTTCTAATTAACCAACTAACAGTACTAAAAATAACACAGCTCTGACTTATCTCTATAAAGAATCTCAATGCCACAGACAACATTAGTAAACAAAATGCATTTGACAGCTATTTAAATTTATTTATTTGTCTCTGAACATTATTTGGTTTTACAACCTTTTTTTCTTATTATTATTATTATTTTGTTTTTTTTTTTTTGCAATTTCCTAGCCTATTATTATTTGTGGCTAACAAAATCGTGAACCATTTGCTAAAATGCGTTGCCAGCTATACTTATGGGGCAGGTCAGGTGAGCGCGCCAACAAATAAAATTCCATAACTATAAAGTGGCTAATAAAAATAATTCATTTTACAACTTAACATTCATCATCCGACCGAGCTCTGAAACGAGTGCAGCGATAGCTAGAGTCAATGGAAAGGCAAGGGAAGGGTCTCCCACTTGATATGCATGTGCGAAAAGGTGCCAACTGCAATTTGCATTTGCATTTTGTTGTACATTTTCGAGTCGTGCAAATAATATATTTTAAGTGTAATTGCAATTTATGACAGCAGTAACTTTATTTGACACTTTATGATATTTTCTATGAATTCTAAGTGGCCCCCTGGGTTGGTAAATCAATGGAGAATTGACTCATCGCCAACGCCTACTTGGTGAGACTTCTTACAGACTATTGATTGGAGAACCAAAACAAAATTTTTCAAATTGTTGGGCACTGCAATGTGTGCAAATTATTTCATTACCCGACATCGAAATCGAACAACGCAAATCATTCCAAAAATGTTGCGCATGCGCGTGCCTATCGAAGCGTGCCCAGTCTAAGTTTCCCGTCTGCCTCAATGCATAATTAATCCCCTCACGTAATCTCAATATACCCCAGAAACCGATGATGTTTCCCGTTCTCCAGCCAACCAATGTTCAATATTCATTGTTGTTTACGATCCACATTCGGTTAAGTTTTTAAAATTGACGCCACGCAAAAAACTCAAAAAATGTTTACAGTCTGTCTAATTACTTACTACAATACAATTTATAAAATAATCATACATTATAAATTTAATTGTTTTTCTTTATGTTCTCTTTGTTAGCATCAGTTTAGTATTTTTAGTTTTTCAGTCTATAAGTCAATTGGTTATGAAGTGCGTACTTGAATATATTTCTAATGAGTTTTTTGTTTATGCAAACTAATTGATCGGCTAATGGATTGCAGCGTAATAGTTCAGATACAAATTGTCGTACACTATAGTGACTTGTATTTAACACCTTAGTCACGCTTTGAGGCTGCCTTTGAAATCTATTCGTCTCACAAGACCATCTTAAGAGTTTTCATTTGCATTTGATTTGGCGGTTTAAAGATTATTGCAAAGGCCTCAAAACATGTGTTGGCCGGACAGCATATCAAAATATTATACAACATAAACAACATAATTAGCTTACAATTCAAATGAAATGCCCAAAACCGAATCTAAATGCTGATGCTGTTACTGATGCAAATGCAAATGCAGTTACAACGGCGGTTGATGGTGGCCAAGCCAAAGAAAGCGCAACCAAAGGGCAAACAATTTATTAAAAAACCATCTATGAGATGCAGATGGGGAGAAAGTTGCCCTGTGGAGTCTGTGGCCGGCCTAATGAAACGAACAAATTATTAATAAAATGCACATTAGCCCACGGTTTAGGCCAAACTTAAACTTGGCTTTAACTCCGTCAGCAGCAGCGGAATTTAGTTGAATGAATTTTCAATTAAGCGCCAAATTCGTTGGCCAATGCTCGGGAATAGAAACAGACGCCCCGCCGCCGATTTTGAAAGTGAAAACCGGTTAAACGACGAGTCCGAAACCGAATTCGACGACGTCATACGCAACATTTGACCCACTTTTTGGAAGGTGGCGCAAAAAAAATTAAATTGGCAAGCCAGTTTTTCGAACTATTCACATTATTTGCCATATATAATTTATATATATAGATACAAATTTATTTTTCTTACTTTTGTTACAATGGGAAAAAATTGAAAGAATCTTACAGTTAGCTGTAATAGGATTAAGTGTTAAAAGCACAATTCAAATATAAACAAATAAATAAAGTAAATAAATAGATATGTTTATAAATATGATAAAAATCTTATTATAAAAGGCATTGAAAAATTTCTCAATTAATGTTAATCTTAATTTTGCCAAGGCCCAAGCTTCAGTAAAATTATTTAATAAAACAGTATATTATAATTAAATGTTTTCAAGGCAAAATTAAATTGTATGTTGAAAGACAACTTGTTCACTTGTATGCAGTACAATAAAATAAATATTTATAGCCTACGACATATTTAAACTGTAATAAGATATTTTCTTAACTTAATAAAATAATCTAAGATTTCAACAGCTCAGGCACAGTTTTTCTTCAGAACTTACACATTTTATTTAATCAAAATCAGCTGTGTCTACTTTGCTGTGTCAAGTAACTAAAGTCTTTAAATATTTTTATTTGCATTCGCTTTAAAGTCACAAAATGTGTCAAAATGTTTGCGCCTCATGTCAGGTTTTTTTTATAAGTCTTGTGTTAATTTTACTTAAATATTCAACTTTGAAATATTTATCTCTTCCCTTTCGACTTGAGCAAACATTTTCAGAACACACGCTGCTGATTTTATATAACTTTTATGGCCTCAAAAGGTGAACGAAAGGTTTGGCTAAAAGCAAAAGACAGCAAAGCAAATATAAAATAAAAGGCATCCGCTATAAAGATTTTGCCAGTTGATTTGTTTGCTTTTCTTATATGTAAAAACAAATGCGGCGCTCGAATAAATATTTAAAATTAATATTTATTGTGGTAAAAGCTTCAAAGAATTTTCTCATAGAAAAAGAAATTTTAATAGGAATCAAACAAAGTGTTCATTTTGTAAGCAAATGGTTTTAACTATTAAATAAATTGAAAATATTGCATAAATACATTATGCGGTGGTTTATATATTTACTATTATTAGTGTACAGCTAATTTAGCAATTTTTTCGTCCAATATAAATTTTTTTCGTATGAGGTTTAGAACTCGACATTTATGTTGAAAAAGCTGAGAAAATGCAAATTATTATCTCAGAATGGGTCAAGTATAACATGTAAAAAAATCAAAAATATTGAAAAAGCAAACAAATGCAATAAAGTCTAACAGTGTGCTAAATAAATAAAAATCAAAATAAATAATAATGCCAGTTAGGCTTTTCAGAAACTGTTTGTTTTAGTTAAAAAATCAAATTAAATTCACCCGGCAGCAAAATAAAAGTTCTCAGAAACGAAAAGAACGAATAAAAATGTAAATAAAAGTTATACGAGAGTCAAAGTTATGGGCATGCATCAAGATGCTCGCCAGACGTAAACGTGAACCCATCTCATAAAAAAAAATAGAACTATAGAGGGACGCTCGGAGAGGGGTGCACTGTGTTCCTAAATGCTAACTGTTTCTATCTGGGCGCTTGCATCAGAAGACATCAAAACGCAACAGTCGGATAAGAGGCAAAGGGTCTTCGAAACACAGCAGCCGCAGATACAAATACAAATGCAGACACAGCAACAGCAAAAAGATACAGATGCAGCTACAACAACAGAGATACATTCACATATAAAAGTTGGTTGCTTGCAGGTTTGTTTTCCTGATAAGCTTCGCGTCGCAAGATTAACGTGTTGCTCACTCCCTCACACACATCTCTGAGTCCCTCTTTCCTCCTCTGTTGCTCTTGGGCTATTTGTTTTTTTCTTCTGCGTATTTTGCTGTGTTTTAATTTTATGGGCCAAAGATTTTATTTTGTATCTTAATGTTTGTTCAACTTGGCTTGAATTGGATTGGATTTGACTGGTTGGGAGCAGCAGGTTGTTGCTTTTGTTGCCAGATTTCAAGAGAAATACACTAAAGACGAGCTGGAGTCTGAGCAGGGATTTGCATTTTATGGCCCTATCTGGTAAGTCTTTAATTGTACTTAAGATGTGTGTTTGTTGTGGCAATATTGGATTAAACCAATAACAGACCAAATAATATTATGTAAACAGTTAAAGGGATTATCCTAAGCTTACAGCGCCAAATGTATGTCAAGCAATGTATTTTTTAATTCTATACAGACAAATATATACATAATTTTTGTAATAATAATACTCTAATTATTATTAGAATTAAATTTAAATCTGTGTTAAATCTAGCACAAACATTTTATTTAATTACCAAAAAACGTTGCAAAGCTCATTTAAAACTCAATTTATATAAATCAAATGCATTTGATTGCATGAGAATTTAATTTACACTTCAGAAAATACGATTGAATCTTATTACGTAATATAAAAGCGAATAAAAACAAATTAAGGAAACGAAAATACTTCATGGCTTAGAACAAACCCAAAAAGATGGAAAATTATAATTTGATTATGCGTTATTATAACCTGTCATTAAAAACGGTTCAGTTGGCCAAGTTCAATGTACTTTCAACAAAACACAATTGTTTCATCATAAAAACTGAAATTAAGGAAATAGCTGAGCCATAAAGGAAAGCCGGTTTGCAATTTGCGTTGTCAACTTCCGTAAGAATCTACGAGGGAACTGCACGCAACACTGAACAGAGTGCCTAACAGAAGTAACTTGGGAGGGAAGTCAACTAAAAGTCTAGCCAAAACATTCAAATTAAAACATGTTACATTCGTATGTAAAGTCTGGTTAATTTCCTATCATAGGTTACGATTGTACCAGTGGGTGTCATAAATCCAAAAAATTAATTTAATATAGTTGGCAGCAAATAGTTCGCGTGGACTCCATGGGCTCTAAATACTCCTGTTGCTCGTCGCCCTCTATTGGAACACGCAGTCGGAACTGAAAGCCTCGAGTGTGTTGCATATTACCAAAAGTGGGTCAATAGCAAGTGAATCGCAGATCCACTTTTCGACGAGATACGTGTCCTTTGTCTGGTGACCTACAAATATTGGTACACCGAAGCCTGAGGCAGGCATTGCAATGTGCTGCTCCTGGTTAGCGGACAGTTGGACATGGAATTGGAGCCGTATGTCAATACCACAGACAATTGGACTCTGCTGCAGCAGGGTATTATCTATGAGTTCGACTACTACAAGAACCAATTCGATTGGTTTCTCAAAATCGAGGAATGGAGGTGGGAGTTGATCGTAAAATGCATAACTTAATCTGAACTGTGGCTTCCATAAATTGCCGGCTCACTTCATGTCATTATTTTTATCGCTTGCATATTGTTATGACATTCAAAACATTCTTTCTGCTTCTTTATTGCTTCTCCCCCCTCCGCCAAGCCGCTTGCTTTTGACTTTGACTTTTCATTGATAAAGTTATCAGCCTCTGGCTATGGGTTTATGTGATACTACGGTTCCGTTCCGTTTCGTTCAGTTTCATTCTTTCCATTCAGTTTTTCTTCGTTTTCTTTTGCTTCTTTTGCCGCTTTGTGGTTTGGCTCACACCACGTTTCCTTTATCAACTGCGCCACGGCAACAAGGAAGTATCTTTAAAGAGCAGTTTTTATCTGTCGCTGCCTTTTGTCCTCATCACCGAACAACAACTACATGCATATGCGCTTAGCTGATTGCACTCCGGGGAGTTTTTCTCTCATAATTGGTACAAATATTGTTAGCTCTTCGAATTGAAACCGAAAAAGTTCTCAGGCTCAGGCAGCAGAGTCTCAATGAATTGTGTGGCCGGTATTTGCATAGAAGATTATGTTGATTAGAAACGGGCCAAATATAGAATAAAACCACTCAAAAAATATAAGTTGATAAATTTTGAGTTCCTTTTAAAATTCTCTGAACAACTTATCTTAATCACAAAATAAAATAAATGTATTATTAAAACAGTAAATAACAAACTAATTTAGATTATTGGCAACTTTAATACATTATTCAGCTGGTAAATGACCTAAAAAGAACATTTATTTATAAAATCACAAGTGAGCTTATCAAAATTTGATTATTTTCCACATTTATTGCGCATTGTAAGATTGAACTAAAAAAAAACAACTAATATGGCTGTAAAAATTAATTTCTAATCTATTTTAAATTTTGTATTTTGTGTGAAAGAAAATCAAAAGGCTTAAGAATAATGTAGTACGTCACACTTTGCGCTTATCGCTGTCATTTTTCTTCGATTCTTTTTATTTTTTCATAACAAAAAGCGTAGTGTTAAAGGGTCAATTAAATCATAGTGCGCTGTCCGTCGAAGTTTTGTTTAATTTATGCCGACACACATAATTGGAAATTTATTACAAGTGATGTCAACACCATCGACAGAAAGAGTGAGGGAAAATAATATATCGAAGCATTTGAGTTCGATTTAATGGGCCTTGAAATGAGGCAAGTTGTCTGTCGCTTGCCGGCTTATCGACTTATAATTAAAACGTTTTCATTTTTTATTAGAAAATCTTAAGTATTAATTCTGAGGTCTTAACCAGTTTCTGGGTTAGGGGCAAGGCTCTGAAATCTTTGTGCAAATTTAACTAGTTATTTCCATCAGCAGTTAGCAAATATCCCAATAATAATAATAATGGTAATAAAACCTTTTAAAAGTGTGCTTCGAACCGGTTCTAGTTTGTTTATATGATGCCAAATAAAAGAAAAATAATAAAACTAACAAACTAACATCTAGCTAATAGCACCTCACCTTATCGACATTATCTACAATATTTTTGCCTGTTTGTTTGGCAAATAAATCAACAAACTCACACTTGAAAACCAATCTGTGTGCATAGAATTTGTTTATGTGTTAAGATTTGTTTTTTTTTTCTTTTTTTTTTGTTTTATTATTTGCAGTTTTATATGTATTTTTTTATTTTTTTTTTTTAGTTTGTTTACCGCGCACATTTGCGGTTTGAACTTGGCATTGTTTGCATTGGGTCGCCGTTCATTCAACAAAAAAAAAAGAAACGGATCTTCGGATCTTCACTTGCCGAATATTGTTGACACGGTTTTTCAAATAGTAATTGTTTGCATATCGCTTAACGTGTATTCAAATTTTCGTATCTTTGAGGTTTTCTTTTGTGTGCACAACAGATCAGCGTTTGTATTACTGATATGCACGATTTTTGTGGCTTAAATGTACGTTTGTTCTTTTGGTTTACGGAGCAAAAGTTTTTGCTTGAATTTCTGATATAAAATATAAATAATGTTTTATAATATTGCTTTTATTGCGATACAGTTGTCATAATAACATTTTTGGATTGGATACTCGGGATGAGTTTGATCACAAAACTTTTATACCCATTGTCATTGCCCTGGCTCAGGAACTGTAGTTGGGCATCCAAAAAATGGGGTATGTATAACTCCAATTGCGACATTAAAAATTCCCCAATTATTTTTTCACTTTAGACAGCATACTGCACCCAAATCAAAATGGGCTTCCACATTCTACGAGTCTCATCCTGCCAAAATATATGATATTTATTATTTTACTTACCAAACCTGTGCGCACTTCGATGGAACTGTTGTCTTAATAAAGAGCACAAAAACTGTCGCAGCTGCCAGTTGGCTAAGAATCTGCGAAAGCATTTCCGTGTTTCAGATGTTTCAATTACGGGCGGTAACTTGGGTTTACGTTTACGTTTACGTTCTTACTTCCGTGTAACCCACATATCATCTATCATCTATCTACTTAGGCCAACAGTTTCTCACATAACTCATGCCACATACGGGCACACAATCTCAGCCCACATACACAGACAACACATGGATTGAGATACGTGTTCATCAATGAAAAGTATGTCTCCGGGTCTGTCTATCTTTGGGTCTCGCCAGGTCTCTCCGTTTTCCCAAGCCTTTTGTCTCCATTGCCAGCCTGGGCAAAATTACTTCCGTTTTGTTGCAACTGCAAAGTGTCATTGTTGCATCATGTCTGGCGTTCGAAATGCTATTGGAATCTCTTGCCAAAGGGCGAATGGCAAATTGTATGCAATATTGCGCTTTTTTTCTGCTGCTGCTGCCGCTTCCTGTGCCTCACTTTGCCAGTTGTTTACCACTTTTGTGCTGGCAACCTGTTAGCCAACAACAATGCCAGCTCATCTAGTAATTTGAGCACGTAAACTGAGACATTAATGCCTCATATGTACAAATATCGTTTACCTACTCGAATTTATTCATCTTTTATTTTTGACAGTTTCACGTGAAACTGGCTCACATGCCATTATCTAAGTGTTTGTGGGTTGTTTTTGTTTTTCGAACACCTTCAACGTAAACAATATCTGACACATGTTGTCTTACATGTCAGTTATCTGTGCTATATCTTCTCTGTGTTTTGTACAGTTATGCAAATCTGGCATTGATCTCAGCAAAATGACTAATGGCAAAATAACAAACAAAAAACTTAAATTGTGCAAAACAAAAATAAATAATAATAAATAGCACGAAAAGTTGTTTTCAATAAGAATTGAACAGAAAAGGCAACATAATACAATTCATTTTGTTATTGAAAATATGATATCATTTCATTAATTGCAGTTTTTTCAAATGATATAAAAAGTTTTAAATTCAGAAGGGATATTTATTAAATAAAATAAAACAATAATAAAGACAAAATTCTCAAATGAAATACAAAAGTATTTCTAATGGAAAAAAATGGTATTCAGTTGTCTTGATTTTAGGTTTATAAAAAAAAAATTATAATATTAAAAATTTCCTACTCTGACCTTACTTACTTAAAACCTTACTTAAATAAAATAAGTCAATAATAAATACAAAAATATCAAAAGCTTTTTATCATATAAAGTAAGGTATTTAAATCAACCCATTTGAGTGAAGAACCCGCCACCCTGACCAAAAAAAAATAATTCTCTCAGTAACTATGTAACTAGTTTCAACTAAAAATATTTACATATGTATATATTGTAAGCAATATGAAAGCTGAGTTCTAAGCTAACGTTTTATACACTTGTGTAACTACTGCTGTTTTAACCCCTTTGGTAGACAGGACTTTTCAGTATTCAACACTTTGCTTACTTTACTTCGCATTCAACACCTTCAGTGGCAGCGCCCCAGTCCATTAGCCACATCGTGAGTTCAACCTTTGAGATCTCCCAGTCAATAGCTTACATATCTACAACTATCCTGAGCACTCCCTGCAGCTGTCGCCTTTGGTTCGTTTAGCTGCACTTGTCAATTCTCAATTTCAAACTGCAAACGAAGCGTAACCAAAGTTTTGCATCAGCTTCAACTTGAGCGGCGCGCAAAGGTATGGCCATGAGGCATGAACGTGGAGTCGTCAGCTCCACTTGGCCAGGTGAGAGTTAATATTTCTAATTGAAAAAGGCAATTTGTATGCGGCGAACCAATCGAGAGCTGGTCGGGTTGAAAAAAAGCACTCAATATAATTAAATTGTACCCGACACAGACCACAGTCCATGTCATCATCATATCTCCATCACCTTCAGAACTGATTTCAGTGTCAGTCCTAAAATGCCACACTGCCGTAGTACGCGACGCATCTTTTTATGCGGTAAAAATAAAATTGGCATTTTGAATCCGTGCAGCGGCTGGTCTTCGAGAATATCCACCATTCTCTGTAAGCTGACAGCACTCGGATTGGTCTGTCTGGTGATCAAGCTGCTGCTGCAACGGGATGCGCAACTGCAGCCCGCAGTGGCAACTCCGACCGCAGCGCGCATCTTTTGCATTATTGCCACCTACGACTATCGCCAGGATTCGACCGCGGTGCACATTAAACGCACCTGGTGCCGGCACTGTGATCACTTTCTGTTCGTCAGCAATGATCTTCACGAGGAACTCGAGCCCGCTGTCTTTCCGGGCGTGAACGATAAATGGCATCAGATGCGTGCCCAGTTGGAGTACGTGTACAAATATCACTTTATTGATGGCGATTGGTTTCTCTATGCGAACGATGATAAGTATGAATCGAGCTTTATAGCTGAGCTCAGCAACAACTGTTACTATTTATAGCTTTGTGGTGTTGGAGAACCTGCGCTACATGCTACTGTCCCATAGCCCCGAAGAGCTCATCTACTTTGGCTGCAAACTGAGATCGGACACCAACCAGGTGCTTAACCAATCCAATACTCCATGTGCGAACAGCTACTCACCTCACGTATAGACTTATATGTACCATCGCACAGGTATGGTCCTTAGCAGCGCCTCGCTTAAACAGTTCGTCCTGAAAGCCCTGCCCAATGAGACCATCTGCAGCTCGAGTCCACAGGGCGGTGCTGCAACTGAGGAATTGGGTCGTTGCCTTGGCAATGTCAATGTTCTGGCTGGCGATAGCCGTGATCACTTGGGTTATCACAGGTTTTTGCCATTTGAGCTGAATGATCACATGGGTAGACCTCTCAATAAATCATTGGAGTGGCAAAAATACTTCCTGCAGCGATCCTACTACGATGTGATTAATGTGCGAAAATCAAAGAATATAAAACAAAAAATATTATTAATCTATTCAATTTCAGATGAGTGCTCCAGCCTCAATTGGCTTTATTTGCTCAAAGCTCGAATATATGCCATATATATACAACCTGTATTATCTAACGCATCAGGTGAACATTTTTGGATTGCCCCGAAAGATAGCTTTGATCGAAAACTCCGAGGGAAACCAAAACGAATTTCACAAACTTCCACATGATTAATAAATTATTTAAGAAATTTTACTGCTACCTTTTTAATAATTTCTGATAACTATATTTATTGTATAAATAACGAGTATCTTTTAAACTTAAGCTTATCTTTGTCAGGTAACAAGATTTTGTACTCAGCTTTAAACATTTATCTCACTTTGAATTTGAGCTACTGAGGCACATTCTTCCAAAAGTCGTCCAACAGTTTTTTATTGGCAAATCCGAATTTCCATTGCTGACGCAGATTCTTGATATCACAGATATTGGCGACCAACCTGCGCTGCTCCACTTGAGCTTCCAGGCAACGCTGCTCCGTTCGGCTCTGGCCATGGACTAAGTGCTGGGAGTTGACATTGTAGGACCAAAATTGGTTGCCAGCATGATGATGGCATTGCCAGAGCCAAATCTCTGCATTTGGCTGCCGCTGCTGCAGCTCCAAGCAATGGAAATCCGAGTGCAGATCACGGAAATGGCTCAAGGACCACTTTTGCTCCAGCTTGGGATACAATAGATCCTCATCGCAAGGCAGCAGCTGCGGATGTTTTGCACCTGCTTTTCGCTCCAAGCAGAGCTTAGGATCCGCCACACTCTGCACAGCGCCAAAGGCATAATCCAAAGGCTCTTCCACTGGATACTGCTCTAGAAAATCGCCGGCCAGGTTATCCAGAAACCACTTGAAAGGCTTACAGCGGAGACGTTGACGCAGTTCCTTCTGCTTCTTTAATGAACCCACCTTAACGTGGGTCAAGTGGGGCATATTCGCATACAGCTTGTCCTTGTACTCGTCCAGCCAGACCTCAGCCACACGCCTGTAATTCTGTCAATCGAGAATTGTTTAACCTACCCAATTGGGTTAAAAATTGTAGATCTTACCCTGGCTATTGCCTTGCTGCCACTGGCAGTTTTCATGTAGGGCGCGTGGAAGTTGCCATTCCTGTAAAGATGTCCCACTCGGGAGCAGGGCACCTCCAGCAGTCGACCACCGCAGAGCCAAATCTTGAGGCTCAGCTCGAACTGTTCGGCGCCCCAAATGCGCAGCCCCTCATCATAGCCGCCCAGCTCAAAGAACCAATCGCGTTCAATGGCAAACAGGCCGCCATTCATGATGGGATTCTCATGTGGCGCGGGCAGCGCCAGCTCCTCCTCCTTGAGCAGCGGCAGCTGCACATAGTTAAAGTCCCAGTCGAAAAAGCCGCGGGATGGCTTGCCGCGCCTATAGGCGAAGGTCTCATAGTCGATGGTGTCCACCACGGGTGTGGTGCAGGTTCTGTTGCTCAACAGGAGCGGAGCCAGCAACGGCTCCAGCCAACCACGTGTCACCTCCACATGCGCGTCCAGAAACACGAGCACCTTCGCCTGAGCCTGTCGAGCGCCCGCCATCCGCGCCTGCATCAAGCCCAGCTGCTGGGGCAGCCGCTGCTGCTGCACCAGGCCCCGAAACTTGTTGTCTCGTATTTGTGTGGGGCTCTCGCTGCCATCGTCGACTAAAATGATCTCGCGTAGTAATTTCTTGGGGGTTCTGCTTCTCAGACTGCTCAGCGTTCTTATCAGCACACTCGACTGTTCGTTGTGATGGGTGATAACGACACTGATTGCTGGCAGCTTTTCCATTGGGTACTTGAGCTTTTTGCAGCTGTTAACAGTTGGCGCATTGGACGTGAGTTAACTCTTATACAATTTTGTTGGTGCTCACCTGCGATGCCGCATATCGAAGAGCTTACGCTCCGGCGATATGCGCTCTGAGAGCCAAGCATTATAACCCGTTTCACGCTGGCTGCTCGCCATGGCCGAGAGCTGCTCAGCGGTCCAGTTGCTCTTAGCCGGCCGACCCAATGCGCCCAAACTGGGCATCACTAGCGTCTCTGTGCTGCTGTCAGCCAGCTGATTGATCTCTTTTGATGTTGATGTCACTTTCATCGGTGTCGTTTTAGTTGATGTAGCTTCCGTTTTCGTGTCCATAATGTACAAATAAATAAACACATTGCAAATTGCAGCCAGCAACAGCAGCGTTAAAATTGTTTTCTTATGCTTTAACAAAATCTCACGAGACAGCATCATAAAATTAAATACACCAAAAGCACACGAGTTTTGCGGCTTAAACCGCACACGTTTTGGCCAAGACTGAGCAGCTTAACTGAATCTGAGAGCGACCCTAACGTCTTATACTCTGATCTTATACGTTGTGAAAGTTTACAAGCTGTTGGATATGCGGTAATGCGGCTTAAAGGCAAAACATTAAAAATACTGTTGCTTAAAAATTACATTTAATTTAGTATAAATATTCTATAATTCATCAAATATATCCGACTCACGGATCCATATTCCCTTAAATTATCATTTGTCCATTTATTTTATTTTGTCTTATGCACAGCACTTAGCTCCTCCTTTTAGGAGCCAAAAATTCCAGGAAATTAAAATTTAGTTATGGAAATCAATAATATTTTAGATTTAACTGGATTGATTAATTTATAGCCACTATGGGTGGTAAAACTTACTTAAAAGTTCTTAAATGTATTCAGTGGTATTTTTTTTTCCTTTAATAAGTTTTGTCGGATTTCTGTATTTGCCACCTGAAATATGTCAAATATCTATTGATCCCTTATATTATATTCACATATTGGAGTAGTATCTAACTTTTCATATTCTTAAAAGATAAGTGCTGCAGTAGTTGTTCCATTTTATTACCTTTTACATCCCTTGTTTTACCTACTCCAAACAGATGTTCAGATCCTTAGATATACGTATTAAGTACACCCTGAAAATAACTCTACTTTATACTATTAAAAATATCTATCATATACTTTGTTTAAATCCCCAAGCCGCATACCAAAACTTGCCAGACATTTACCCTTACAGTTGTCAAAGAATTTGCATTTGGCCGAACACTTACTGAATCAGTTGCAACCCCTCGGAGTTGGGGCAAAAGTGGACTCATTAATTTACGTAAAATCCACTTAACTTTTTGTCGAAGCTAAAGCTGAGGCTGTGGCAATAAATTCCACAACTTTGCGCCTCATCAAACGAAATGAATGTTAAAATCTACCACGAGTAGAAGTCAGACAATAGAATAGATAGAAATCTACATGGAGTACGAGATGGCGACGTGGCGACGCCAGCAGCAATTTTGGAACATGTGGTGTTATGATGAGGCCAGAGACCTATCCAGCAACCACCCAACCACCCACCACCGAGTGTCATTGAGGCCACCCCAAATCCTTAAGCTTGGACGCTAACTGACAAAGGGTAGCTGCAGCCAGTAGCAAAGCAATTTTTTCGTTTTGTGCCTGCTTTACAGGAAATTCCCTTAAAGCAAGGCCCGGTACGGCCCGGTAGAGCCGGTTACTGCCGGGTACGTGCCGGCAGAGACAGCCTCATGCCAATGCACTGCATAATTTCAGGCAATTGTCAAACAAAGCGAAGGGTGGCAGGCGGATAAATTAGATTTTTACTTGCGCGCAATTGCATAAAGCCGAATAATCCTCAGCGGACCCAACGGCGTCCGCTCGTAAATATTCATTGCATACGCGCGGGCGCTTGAGCTTTAAGTTCTATCACTCACCTTACGCTTCATTCCCCACTCGCTAGACGAGGCTTTCACTGCTGATATATAATTTTATTTTTTTTCAAGGTCTATGCCAAATTTTGGGGCGGCAGCAATTACATTTTGCCACCCACCCAATGTCCTTGGATTGGGCCGGGGCTGGCTGTGTGCGTGCGACCTCCCCAAATCGCCCCCGTGATGGCCTGGCATTACACTCCAAGGGTGTCGAACTATAAATTGTACCTTTTGTTGCAGTTTTTGCCCGAATATATATGAGGGGGCTGCCAACCCCCCACACACACACCAAAAGGGGCTGTCATGTCTTTAATAAATGTTTGAATGTTTCGTTGGGAGATTAAGTGGATTCCTTTTACAGCATGAGTAATGATCGATGCATAATGTTCTCGTATGTGTCAGGTGCATGGGGCGGGGCTGCGTAGAAGAAAAGGGAGATATAAATTTTGATTTAATCAAAGCGGTAAGAAGACTATTTTTGAAAAATAAAATATTTTCATCTTTCTTTATTAAGAAATCTAATTATCACCAAACAAGTTTTATCGGTTATTATATTCTAAATTAGTTTGCAAACAGGTCTATGATCAGTAAATCTATTTTAAAACTCCAAACTTCGATTTCAATGGAAACCTGCAATTTTAGTTGTCTAGAGACGTTAGGATGTCTTTTAACAAATTGCAGACAATGAATCCTTCAGCCATCGACTTAATAACGAAGAGTAGTTCCTGTAGTTTCAAAAACAGACTAATCTCAGATAGGAATACACCATAAAAAAACGTCGCGATTACGGTTGAAATAGGTGCCGTAAAACATTAAAAGTATAAAGAACAAAGAGTGAAAGGGGAGAGCAGAAAGCATCAAAGACATCGGAGCCATCGGTTGAGAGTTTTTGGTGTTCAGTGTCCACGCAGACTGGACAACTCAAAGCGCCCACAATAAATTTCACTTATCAAAGTTTTCGCTAGCACAGACCAAAAATCAAGCATACAAAAAAGTAGAAGCACAAGAGAAGAGGGAGTGATGGACAAACTTTATGGCAGAGATACTCGAAGCGAGCAAAAGCAAACTAAGGGAAAATTAAATGTCTTTTGTCAACAGCCGTTCCAGTAAAGATGCTGATGGCAACAAAAAAAAATCGGAGACGCGTCAAACGAAAGCGGGGCAAAGTCCAGTGCTTCCACAATGACGCACTTTTTGGTGACAGAGCTTTGCCCACTTTGATATGCATTAAAAAAAAAAAATTGGCAAGCAGACGAACTGAACAACTGCACTACTGACGAACTGAACAACTGACGAACTTCAATGGAGCGCAACGCAATCTCGCTGAGCAAACTGGCATCATAATGGGCCACTTATCATGGCAATCACTCAGCCAGCCAGCGCCCTCTGGCGGCTGCAAGCTGCAGGCATCGCCAGCGCTCGTTATGGACCCCTGCAACGGACACTCCCCCGCCCCCCCTAGCACCCCTCGCCCCATCAACTGGCTATCGGGGTGCCACTCGGTTTGCTTTACTACTTTTCGATACTCAATCGTCGTTGCCTTTTAATACTTTGCGCAAACACATTAAATGGAAATTTCGTGCAAGGCGACCAACACCCCGCTCCAAACCAGAGAGGGGGTGGTGGGTGGGTTGACAAACCCACCAATTCCTACTTCATAGTGAAGGAACCCATGCAAAGTGCCGGCATTTGCACAGCGAACGCATTTTTCATGTGACATTTGCAAAAGCAAAACAAACTTTCACTCAAGCGACTCAAACCCAGAATGCCTCAAAGGACTTGGCAACAGGACTCGTCGGGCGGACCGCCTGCCACGTTGCGCTGCTGTTTGATCTTCGCTCAGTGCTCATTGCACATTTGCCACTGTGTTTTTTTCGAGGCGAAATCCTTGCGTCAATATGCCCCAAAAAAATGGACTTGATGCTGTGCGTCCTGTTCTGCTTCCTTTTCGAGTGTTTTATAAATAAAAATCCTGCTGCTTTTTGCTTGATAGTCCCACATACATACAACGAGCAAGACAGAGTGAGGGAAAAAATGTTTACTTTGAAAATTGCTGTGATTCGGTCAGTTCTTTCAGAAGTTTTTTCTTCTTCTTTTTTGTGTGTGTGTTCCATGCTAAGCCGTAGAGCACAAAAACGGAATTTGAGTGGCGTATCTTAAGTGGGAATTTGAAATTGAATGATTGTTGAATTAGCAGATTAAAATAACTACAGATCTTGGGGCAGTTTAAATTTACATATATGAGTTAAAATTGAAAACAGTAAAGCAGATTAGGGGAAAAACATTTTTTTTTAAATGCATATACTTTGAATGCAAAATCAATCAATCAAATCATGATCAAAATTATGGGAGTTTGAAATATGGGAGCTGTGGCTTCGAAGGCTTTACTTGTCAAAACTTTTGTCATTTTTGGCATGACTTTTGACGAAAAATTGGACCCCCTCAGAATCAACTTAAAAGTTGTTTTTATACATTTTGATTAAAACTAAAAATTTTAAAATCTATGTTTTGAAAAAAAATTTTTCTAAAAATTTATAATTTTTTTCAAAAAAATCAAAAAAAATTTTTTTTTAAATGCATATACTTTAAATGCAGAATCAATTTGTAGGACAAATCATGATCAAAATGTCATCAAACATGAAAATCGACTCCGTTTTGACAAAGTTATGGGAGTTTGAAATATGGGAGCTGTGGCTTCGAAGGCTCTACTTGTCAAAATTTTTGTCAATTTTGGCATGATTTTTGACGAAAAATTTAACCCCCCCAGAATCAACTTTAATGTTGTTTTTTATACATTTTGAGACCACCACAATCGATTAAAACTAAAAATTTGTAAATCTAAATTTTTAAAAAAAATTTTTTTGAAAATTTACATGCGTTTTTTCAAAAAAAATCAAAAAAAAATTGCTTAAAATGCATATACCTCAAATGCAGAATCAATTTGTAGGACAAATCATGATCAAAATGTCATCAAACATGAAAATCGACTCAGTTTTGGCAAAGTTATGGGAGTTTGAAATATGGGAGCTGTGGCTTCGAAGGCTTTACATGTCAAAATTTTTGTCAAAGTTAAATTATCCCTAAGTTATAGAAAAATAAAATACACTGAACAAGCGCATGATATGACACTATATTTTAGTACAGTAAAATTATAGCACCAATAAATTAGCTAAGATAGCATCTAAACTTAGCTGAACTTAATGAGTGATTTCAAGAGAATCTAGTTGTAAACCGTATACATCGTCTGGCATATCTGTGCCTAATTAATTGTCAAACATTGCGCGCTATGTGACGTTTATAAATGTCAACTAAATGAGCTGCATGTACGCAAACGAAGCGCAACGAGCTGCTCCCCGATGCAGGAGCAGAGGCGGAGGCGGTCGCAGATGCTGATGCAGACAGGCTACTTAGTGCCAATGCCAATGCCACATGTTGCAGCAAACCCAGCTAAGTACAACGAAAACAAATGAAAACTATTTTAAGCCAATGTCAGCAAGGAGTCGACTGCAGATCTGAGACGGGCGTCCGTCTCGGGACTCGGGCGTCTGCTTTGGTGTGCCACGCAGGTGTGACGATGAGTAGCTGCCTGTTTACCAAATTAGATGCATTTGAATTGATGTGCGTGCATAAATTATGTTCAACGTAGCCGAATCTAAGCCATGTGTGGCGTGAGGGCGGCGGGCAAGTTTAAATTAAATGTTTAACATTCAATCACAGGCGTCGCCTTCTGTGGCCTGTGGCGGTGTCCTGTCTCCTGTGTCTCCTGTGAGTGCCACAGCTTTAGGTTGCCCGTTGACAGTTGAGCAAATGAAATGCATTGTAAACTTTTCTATTTGTCAGATGTGCTACTCATATACACACTTTACACTAATACTGTTAGATACACAAACACTCACACACTCACACTTGTAATCAAGTCAACTTCCTCCCGGTTTTCACACTTTAATTTCCGGTCTTTATTGTTATAGTTTCATGAGTTTGAGTTGAGAGCGGCCACGGTTGATGTGGTTTCCCGATCTATCACTTAAAGGGTGGAAATTTGCCCAGCAGCAGTTTTGAGGGAGTTTTCCAACAAATACCTAATAAAAGCACAACTTTGGTTAGGGTAAGACGCTGCACTAGACAACGGGACTTGGAAATTAGAGCGGTCTGGAGCTCGGGAGAATATTTAATATCCAAACAAGGCCGAGTGATATATTGTTAGTTCCTTTAAATGAGCTGCTTAAATTACTTCAAGATTAATGGAAAGCCATTGATAAAATCCATCAAATTGGTTAATTATGGGGAATTGGTACAGTCTATTTGTACCGCAACTTTAACCGATTCATCGATATTAATCTCACCTCGCTCACCTGCTCAAGCAATATCCAAAAACTGTGTAGCACATATCATTGACATATCACTCCAAATCTGCCCCAAGGCCAACAACCTTCAACAAAAAAGCAACTCCTGCAGCTCCTGTAAAGCTGCTTCCGTTGTGTGTGTGTATCCTTTTCCCCCAATGTAAAGCAATCGCAAATCTCTTTTTACCTTAGGTCATTTTCAGCATGACAGTTTGGAGTACGCCCACACACACACACACACACACACACACACACACACACACACACACACACACACACACACACAGTCACGAGCTTGTTACATGTGTATTTGCTTAACGTAAGCATTATCCTGGACAAGGAGAGCGAAACGTGCGATAAATATGCACTTGGGGTTAAATTCTATTTGAACTTTCCACTTTCCTCTTTCTGCAACTGCTTCACAAAAAAAGATGAAAATTTCATTCACACTTTCATTACATGTGGCTGAACTCAGTCATACATATATATTGCACCCTGGAGGCGTTTGTCACTGCCAGGACAGTCGGCCAGTCGGCATTGAAATGCGCTTTAAAACTTTATAGATGAGCTGGACTGCATTCCAATGGATGTGCTTTATATCTTGCATGGGTATCTAAACAATGCCGCGCAATTAGTTGAAAGCACGCCCCGCACCGATGCAACTCATGCAACTCATTTCCCGGTTTTTAAAAGACGCCCAGTCACGCGGCAAGTTGAGGCGTCGCCTCCACCTCACATTAATCAGCATTGGCCACACTGCAAGTTGCACTTGTAGGTGCATGCAACAAGCAGCAAAGCAAAGCAAAGATTAATTAAGGTCAGCCCTGGGTACGTTCTCAAAAGAATGCCGCCTTGAGAACACTGGCCCAAAACAGCGGCATAGTCATGCCAACTAATTCAAACTTCCTTCTTCCGCAAACGAGAGGGGGCTGGAGACATGACTTGAAGGCGTCTTGATGCATGTCCAATGCATCGTAATGAGCGAGGGGTGGCGGCACATGTGCGCCATATGTGGTCCGCTCCTGCCACTTGACCAATGGCCGAAAAAGAAATCCATGGCGAAATCAGCTGCAGAAGTCATCAAACATCATCAATTTAATCAACGGTCAAGCCCGCTGGGGCGCCTTGGTCGCTTGGGGAGGAGTTCGAAAACGAGATGGAATCTGGGGAATCGCCACTCAATGCACTGCAAAATTGCAAAGTCAAACGGCCCGAACCAAGTCGATTCTCCGACACGGGGGGGTTGCCAGCTTACAAGTAATTAAGGGTGGCAATCTTAAGACAAATCCTCTGAGCCATATATGACTGAGGTGTGGCTGGGGGGATGGGAGAGCGCCTTTTGTCGCATTGAAATACGTGATAAGGGCATTAATGATGGCTCAGCCGCCACCTTCGTACAACCCAATAAAGCCTCATGAGTTTCAATTATTTTTTGGGTGAGAAGTTCATTGAAGAAAGGTTGGCTGAACAATTCAAGTGTAGTTGAAGTTATATTTGTTCAGCTCATTATTTGGGAACGTTTAGCGATTGAAATCAGTTGAAATGAAATAAACTGTTGTGAAGTTGTTAAGGATTCTATAAAAGAAATTCATAAGATTTCAATTTTTTTTTTTAAATGAAAATTGACAAAGTGAAGTAAAGTCGCTGAAAGATTGCATCAAAGCTTAAATTTAATTTTTGTTAATGTAGATTTTTCCCCCCGTCTAGCCATTATCCATCATACATCTAATATCCGGTCTGTATTTTTTCAATCATCTCCTCAGCTCACGGCAACATCTAAGAACCTGACAGAAATGATTCTCATTCGGTTGCGAAATTGCACCTGCGGAATTCATTAAAATTGCTTAAGGATCTGCTTGAAAGGGCAACAAAAAGATAACCAAAAGAACTGGCCCAAATTAAAGCCAAAAAATTTGTGTCTTCAGCTGCATTCGTGTCGTACGTTTGGCACGTAATTACGGGGAGACGCAGATAAAACACCTAAGCGAAACCGGGAGAGACTCCAAAACTGTAAATCAGTGCAATTAAATGCGACTTTTCAACAAAATATATACCGAAAATTTATGACAACAAGCGAGACTAATTACCCGAACCGGCAAGAACAAGTGCAGCTGATGACGGCAAGTCCGCAGATGGCTGGGAGAGAGCACGCGGAGTTGGCTAAAATAAAACGCAAGATACTGGCACTGCAAATTGTGGGCAATGAAATGTGTTTTGGGCAAAAGGCGCGACAATAAACCCTAAATGAGCATTACCAACATTAATCAAGGCTTAAATGAGTCCAACGACTATGAAAACTGACTCGAAACTAGTTGATTGCCAAGATTCGAGGCGTCTCGGGCCATTATCGCAAGCTGGTCATCACAATTTGGCCAAGAATACATCAACGTTAAAGTATCTGAGGCACAGCCCACTTAACAAAACTGACAGTTCAGCTGCTACAATTTAGTCGATTAACGTCAGAACGCCAGACAGAACTGACTTCACGTTTTTGGGTTTAAATTTGTGTTTTAGTTTTTTTTTTTATACAGCCGTCTTCTCAGCCTGCCTTCGTTTCAACCTGTCGTCATCAATTTTGTTGTTGGCAGGGAAAAAAAAACGTAGCAGCTGTTGGTCAAAAAATCAGTAAATGAGGCAGCCTCAGGTAGCGGCATGCGGCAGACAACAGGAGGCACGCTCAATGATCAATGATCCTCGAGAGGCAACTGCAACTGTAGAACTGTAGAATTGTGGCACAGTTGAATTCTGTATTCTTTACAGAGCAGGTGACTTTTGACCGGCCATTTGAATTATGAAATTATGCGCGAGTCGAACAAAAGATATTGATCGCACAGAGATTTTTGGTGGCTCCCCCCGTTACATGATAGCTGGACTGATCATAATCAAGTAGAAGAAAGAATTTGGCCTTCAGCCGTATAATTAAAACTCATTCATTTGCTCGTTTTGGCCTTATCAGATATTTCGAATCTATTGATTGTCTTTCCTGGAACAGCGTTTGCCTTGTTAGTTTAACAAGCTCAACAAGAGGTAGAACAAGAAGCAGCAGAAGCTGACCGCCATTTAGCTGAAAAATTAATGGTCAACGGGCTTTGGATTCGGCTTGCACCTAACGCCCGTTTCCATCTGTTGCCAGGTTCGATTTAGGTGGCCAGCCAGCTTGTGGTACGCGTGTCCGCATTTAATTTAATAATATGGTGTCATGTAGCAGTTGTTAGGTTGCGCTAAATGCCCCCATCCCCGACAGAGGATTAGAGGATCGTCCAAAGCAGTGCCCCGAGCATCTGTTTGAGTTGTGTAACCAAATGCCCAGGCCAACTGTTACCGCTGAATGGAAATTATAGCGAAGTGTTGTCCATTTGAGACGATTCTTAGGTGCGTTCCCTTTATGCTAACAAGGCGCGTGTTGAATGGCCTTTGAAGTAGCTGCCACAATTCTAGATAAGTGCATGAAAGAACAAACAAAGAGACCACTTGGGCACAGCTTAAAGAGAGTGCCTCTAAAGACTTCAATGCTGACCACACAAAGTCGAAGGGACTTTAGATGTAATCTCAAGTTGCTCGGGGTACGATCGGTTGAATTTGTGGCAAATTCTTCAAAGAAATCGTAGCTGTTATTTCTCTTGTTGTTGTATTTTTATTTTGTCAGCAATCAGCTTTTACTTGTGATTTATTTGGTCAAGTATAGTCTGCTGTTTTATTTCTATCTATATTTATTATTATTTCCATTGCTCAAAATTTCCATAATCACTTCATCTGTAACCCGGCTTATTAAATTCTTCACAGCAAATAGATTGCAAACATTGCATAAATCAGGCCGAATGCTCTATAGTTATTATTATTTGAGGCTGTGTCCTTATCGCTTTGTGATTGTCATAAGTGCCTGATTAACATATCCATCAGTTGTCCAGGCAGTTGAGTGCGTCCTTTTACTTATTACATATGCAAATGGAAAACAGATTTCAATCCTGACAGGGAAGCCATCAACTTTTATTTGACAACTTTCTATATAGTAGAACTGAACTATATTCAAATGCAAATCCCCAAACTAATTTTGTTTCGAAAACATTTACGCCCGGCTGCACTTTTTGGGCAAACCTTTCGAGGGTTTCCATCCAAAAGTGCCAGCTGGTCCATGGCGGATGCCAGTCACAGTTTTGGCCACAAAGGCCACTTGGAAATATTAAAAACGAGCCACAGACTATGACATAGACGACTGACAATAAATCGCATCACAAAATTTTTCATTTCATTTCGAAATGTTGCGTGCAATAAAATCTAATAATTTTCCACGGCTAATGTTTGGGGTTGGAGTAGAGTGGAGACGGGGAGGAGGGCTATAGTTGGCTAACGGGGATAACTTGGGGTTGCTTGGCGTTCGCTGGGCTGACAAAACAGTTGCAAACAATTGGCAACACTTGTGACTCAGACTGGGAAAACCCAAACCGAAGGCGAGCAACCCTCAAGTGCACTTGCCGCCAAGGGGTGGTGCTTGTGGGTGGCTGGGTGGGTGGATGCGTGGGCTTGTAATTGCAATCAAAACGAAATTATTTTTATGCTTGCTCTCCCCTCGCCAACCAGCTGGAAAGCAAACTGATATATGAGACATAATTAAAGCGCAGACCGCAGCCACCGACGTTGTCCAAATATTCGCAAATCAGTTTGGGCCATAGTTTACGCATAGTCGGTGGGCGGGGACTTGGGGGGGGCGGGAATGACTGCAAATTGGTCATAGCCTGTTGGTGACGTGTCTTTGATTACGCCGCAAGTCGATGGCGCCTGTCATCGTACAGAGAATTTCAGCCTCAGACTGAACGTCGTTGCTGCTGCTGCTGCCGGGTTTGTTGTTTGTTTTTAATATAAATGCAAATTTGGCCAACGGCATTCGCCCTGGCTGTACGACTTTGTGTTGGGCTCACACACAGAGATCTGTCATAATTAATATTTTGCAGCTTTGTCTACGATTTCCTACACGTCCTGCATAGTTGCATGCCGCATATTAAACAGCCAGCACCATATCCTGAAATAGTTGCGCCTACCGCCTCGCAGTTTAATGCAATCTAAAGTTTTTGACAGCCTCCCTCCCCTCCCCTCCACACCCAACTGTCTTATCCGGACGCGCCCTAATTTATGGCTTGCAATTAGCAACTGGCAAATGTGTCATTTTATTGGCCCAAAGTTTGGCCAACACAATAAGTGGACATGCTCGAAAAGATATGACGCTAGTTCGTTTTGAATTGCTTACACATTACAAATTATGAAAAGGACCCTTAGAAGAAAGCATGTATATGGCAGCAATATAATACTATTAAAAGAACAAGTTTTCAGCTTTTGTTAAAACATGTTGAGAATTACGAGATGTTTAACAACTTCTGTGGATAAACAAGAACGTTGCAGTCGGGTGTCAACGACTGCACAATACTCGTTTGCAGTAATGTCTTAAACAGTCGAAAATAGCCTTAATTGTGATGTTTTATATTGGATGTTTATTTTAGAAAAATATTGAAAATATCAGATGTACACGAGTATATATTTCAAGTATTAATTTTCTATTCATAGTGGACAGACGGACGATTAGATAGACGAATATTGCATAAACAAAATATACTATTTTCACTTCGTGAACGAGTACAAAAAATGTCTAAGATCATTTCTTTTTTTCTGTTTGGGTCACATAAAAAATACACTCACTAGTTGGGGTTTGGGATAGTGAAAATATTTTAATATACAAAAACAAATTCTTGCTGGTCAATTATGCAATGAAAAGTAATTTATATTATTTGTGTTTGTATTTTTTATAATGCTTAAAATAAAGTTGTGTATTATGTAAACACTATATTTATCTAGCTAATAACAGTTTATGCAAAGGCCTGAAAATTTAAGTTTGTTCTAGCTATACTATCTTTATAACTAACGTAGATCCTATTAAATAGTTTTTACATCATTAGCTTAAGCAATATTTTTTTACTCCAGAGTACCTCAACGCAGGCATCGCTTTGATAATATACACATACCTAGCCAGGCTCGTACCTGTATTTATCGGCGATTGTATCCAAAACAAAACCATTAAATCGCCGGCTAGACAGATAAATTGAGTCGAAAATCGGTACTTTGGCTACGTGTGCTGTTGACAAGCCACGAACTTGAAAACAATTAACGTACCATTTTGATATGTGAGCTAATCGAAAATCCAGACATAGACACACACACACACACACTAAAGAGGTATACAATACAGGTAAACCTGTAATATTTGCCAAATGGCTGAACAGCAACAAACAGAGAAACAAAGAGGGAGAGATACACAGAGAGAGAGAGGAAGAGCCTTTACCTGGCCAGGGGGGAAACAAGTGCTTTGAATGATAACAAAAGGTGTTGCACAAACCTGGAAGGCTGACGGCATGCAGCTCCTGCTGGCAGACACGATTTATGCGATTACATAAGCGAGATACGAGCCATGGATGAAATGGCTGTGGAGCTGGCTCGCATTCTCGGGCTCATTAAATGTCAATTTTTAGCTCGGACAGGACGATGTCGCCGCACATCAAACGCTATCCTGCTGCGCGCGTGTCGCATCGTTAGCGAACCAGAGAACCGCAGTCCTGTATCCCGAATCCTGAATCCTTTGTGCAGGACAAGTGCATGCGGTCCCCTCTATATAAGAGACTAATGCCCGACAAAAACTGTGCCCATAATGCGGTCAGCTTTGGTTCATCTGGCGCGCCTGAAATATTATTATATGGTCAGGTCCATTGTTTGTTGTGAATTATTATCCCTTTCGCATATGTTGTTGTCCTTCTATATATCCTTGGACACTCAAACGTCCGCTGCCTGCCCTCCTGACTGCCACGCCTCTATCTTCGCTTCGTTTTATTTTTTTCGAATTCCATTTCTTTCTTTTGCCGGTCGTTTGGCAGCGAAGAGTTGCGTTTCTAAAGTTTTCGGGGCGTGTTCTACCATAAATTGTTTTGCTTTCTGTGGAATTCCTTGGGTTCGTTTATTAGGTTTTTGTTTTACTTTGCGCTTCAAATTTCATAATTATCTGGGCGTGTATTGCAACATTCTGCATACATTTTCAGTCCATTCTACAGCTGCTGCTGCTATTCCTGCGGTATTTGTATCTGTATCTGTATCTGCTCCTATATCCTGCACTTGTTCTCAAAGAAACAAAATCAATTTATTGTTTTTGTGTTGCGGTCATTGTTCTGCCCTTTGTTGTTGTTGTTGTTTTAGTTGTTGTCGTTGTTGTGGTCAGCCAAGTGTTGGACAGCATTATAAATATTTTAGCTTGCTCTTGCAGCTTATGGACAACAAATGCTTGCCTGCCAGCGGGCTTTGGTTTGTTCGGGTTTGGGGGCTTGTGGGGAAAGTTGCGGCCAGGCGGCAACTGCAGTCCATTGAATTGTTTAAGCATCCGAAAAGCTCAACTCTTGTTTGTTTTTCCAGGCGGGCAAATGTTCTCTGTTTGGATTTTGTTTTAAGTCTCTGTAATGAACAACTTTACTGCCAGAGGTTGTTTAATGATTTTAACACATATAAGAATCAAAGTGTTTTATTGCTCAACACTTTGCCTTTAACGAAAATAAATCATAAGAACAATTTTAAAATAACTGCAAGGTTTATTGCTGTTGTTATACATATGTATATTATGGTATAAACAACACATTTTATAGCAGTTAGTTAAAGATATTTATTTGGCCTGGAAGTTGCAAGCCTGATAATTGGAAAATTCTTAAAGATCAGACGTAAGTTAAATAAAGTTTTATTTATTCTTTAAATATTATCTGGACTCAATCAATCGCATTTTTAAAATAACTACGTGGGCTTAAAGTTTTTTAACCGAAAGTCAAAACTAATCAAATAAATCTAAAAACAACACTTAACCTCCATGCATTTGATTTCAGGAACAAATCGCTTAGCATTTGCACTTTGTGGCACTCTGGAAAATATATATTAAAACCCCAAGCACATGATTCAGCAAACACATTTCGAGTGCCCTTCTCACCCCGCGTATCCGAAAATGTTCCCGTAGACAAGTCCTTTAACATCGACCACAATGCGGCCAAATGCCGGTCACATTCTGGGCACCAGCTGTTGTACAACCACCCCTACCCCCCCCCCCCCCCTGTCATTCCCACACCAGAAAAAAAGCACAACCAACTGAATTCTAATAATTTTTAAACAAAAACAAACTTCTTTGCTGTTCGCCATGCTCATGCAGCAAATTTTGGAACATTACAAAAATTACAATGAGACAGATTCGCCATGAGGTTTCCGTTGTTGTTGTTGTTGCTGTTTAGAGAATTCGTTTCGAAATTTCACGCCGTCTGTGACGAAATTTTGTGTCGTGGTCGGTCGTTGGGTCGCGGCAGAAAAACAAGTGCAGCAGCCTCAGATGACAACCCCCATGGACCGTGTAGACCCTTTTGCGCGTACCGCAAATGGAAAGGTTGCAACATGAAACCAACAAAAAAGAAAAGTGGAATGGAACTCAACCCCATGGTCGTGGCGTTGCCACTTTTAATCAGCGCCCTGCGCAGCTATTTAAGGGACCAGAGCAAGACCAATCTGCCCGGATTCCCCTGGCACTTTGGCACTTTCTGCAGCGGCATTAAAATTCACTGAAATACAAAATGAAAATTTCTATACTGCGGCATTTGTGTTAGTTTTTTAGCGGCAAATGAATGAGGGAATGAACGAATGAATGCATGAATTCCAAAGCAATTTTGATGTTGACATTGAGTAATGTTGGCATTGGGCCCACTCGCTGAACACCCCGGCTCGGATTTGGGGTGGTTGTTTGGTTTGGCATTTTCATATCATTTTCGAATATTACATGCGGATTAGCATTTCCTCATTGGGATTGCAACAAAACGTGCCATCCAATCGACGGGGGCATGTGGGTGGCTCACAAAAAGGGGGTGGCTTGCATGCGGGCGGTTGGGTGGGTTTTGTATTAGACACTCCGAGGTGTTGTATTGTATCTTGACTTAAAGCTCTCAACTCACCGAAGGGTTACGAAATTAAGTTGAAAAACACAAGGGCAGAAACTTGATCTAATCGATATCTAAAAGAAATCATTTAAGTTATGTAAACAATTGTGTTTGCTGTAAATTGGATTACTATAAATGCTTTTAATTATTTATAATCAAAATTAAATTTTAGAGATTTTTTTGCGTTTACCTTTTAAGTTATTTCAATTTGTTGCAATTTATGAAGTATTTTAATTTTTATTCTATTTATTTTTCAGTTGAACTTTACTCAATTTTCAGCTGAATTATTAAAAACGTTTTTGCTTGACTTTCTTTTAGTCTATAGTTTTTTGTTATTTGCAGCTTCTGTAAACCAAACACCCCCCCCCCCCCCCCCCTTTTTTTTTTTTTTTTTTCTTTCTATCTCCCCTTCCTTCCTCCCTCTGAGCAACGAACAACTTTTCAATTTGTTTTACACGCTCGCAATTTTACAAGCTGCTACATGATTGGGGTCGTCCGGCCAAAGTCCCTACTTCGTCCTCTCTCCATCCCTTTGTCTACCCAAAAGAAGCTGCCAAATTTCACACTTGGCCCTGCTGCAGCTAAATTCAATAGCTGAGCACCTAACTAAAACTTTCAGCGCGTGGCGCCTGAAATGTGTCAACGATATGGAGTATTCTTGAGCCGCAAACGAACTACAGTGAACCCTACCCTACCATAAACCCTACACCCAATATAGCATCTAGCCTTTTGTGGGGCGTAATCTAATTTACTGAAAATTTTATTATTAACCGTCAGTTTATTAAAAACTCATCCAAACTGGGCCTGATTTGGATTTCTGTTTGGATTTTGTTTTGGGGTTGGCTCCTTATCAAGATCTTTGACACATGTCAACGCTGCGTTTGCTGATTACCGACGCTAGATAAATATTAAGCAACTATATAACAACTTCCACATCCCCATCCTTACCCCCTTGTCCATCAGCCAGTTGGCCTGTCTCCATCGAGCGGGTAGCGAACGACGTCATCGCCTGTTTGTTTTGGGGAGCGCCAAAACAGCTTCCTTTCTGTAATTGACTCACCGCCAAGGGGCGACCCCTCCCCCGTTCCCTGCGCCCTGCAGCCTAGTAATGAAATTTTTTGGCTTCAAGTGCTGTAAATGTATGCAGGGCATGTTACTGTTGTTGTTTCGTGGCACGTGGCACGCGGCAGTTGCTGCTGCTCCGTGTGGATTGTACGGAGGGAAATGGCATCAAATTGATTTAGATTTTAGTTATGTTGTTATTCAACTTGTCTCCACCGCGGGCTTGTTTGTAATTATTTTTGAACAGCGAATTGTGCAATAATTAAAATGATTAGCTCATAAACATTTCCTGACTCACGACAGGACCCGAGGCGTATTTGTTTAAGCAAGGGGCTGACATGAGAAAGGGATGAATATTAAGTTGCATTTATAAACCGAGAAAATACAAGCCTTTAGCTCAGCTTAAAATCTTTAAAACTTATTTTACCAGCTGAACTAAAAAGTAATAAATTTCAATTTTTAAGGCATCAAAAACAATCAAAACTACTTAACTATATATTTCCACAATTTTAATGGAGACTGGGGATTCATGAAATGGCGATAATATGGCCATGCTGATGCGGCTTCTGTCTGAATCTGGGTCTGTGTCTGGATCGTCGAGTTAGAAATCACATAAATGTATTTTAAAATCGTATTGAAATGTATTATATTTTTTATTTTGATTAAATTGTTATCTTGGTACACAACCTTCTCTTTTTCTAAGAAGCGGAGAATAATTGAAATCGGAATTAGTTGCGTCTGCGCGGCATATTAGCCAACCTGGCAATGTTTTCGCAGTCCAGTTTCGTGCTAGGATCTAATTAGGAATATGAAAAAACATTAATATCTACAGTTGTGACGATTTAAAAGTTTACTTACTTTGACAGGAAATGCGCTGAATATCACATTGTGATTGATTTCTCCAGATCCAAGTGCGTTGCGTCTTGGCCCGGCACCGATCATTTAAATCTTTGATCAATCTTGTTTGATCTCTCCTCGGACAGTTTTCACAGCCTTTTGCAATCCTATTACAATCAGGACGAGCGCTGATGCACACGCAGCAGACAACCAAGAAAAGGACGAGAATACTTTGGATATGCATATTGCGTTCTACAGTCGATTACTGATGCCCATCTCAATTTTGGGCCTAGCTTAAATAGGCAGAAGAAAAGGGGTCAACCAGAAACAGCTGTACTTTTGATCACATATTAAACAATGCTAATTTATCTTATTTTACAAAGTTTCTCAATTGCTTTCAATTAATTTAATCTCATTAATGTATTGTATATCCATTATAATACACAATGTCTCACAATATTACAATACGGCATCTGGCCGACAGCTGGGCCGCAAACAAAACCCCAAAAATACTTCCTCAACCTACCCCGCGACTATAAATACCTCGTATTTAGCTCAGTTTAGCTAGAGTATCACTCAAGTTCCATCACTTAGCAAACATGTCCAAAATTGTGTTGTTGTTGGGTAAGCTTGCTGGAATCCAAAATCTTTCAAAATATTATATCAATAATATTCCGTCAATAGCCATCTGCTGCTTGTGCTTGCTGCAAGTTAAGGCCCAGTCCAGTGCTGAAACCAATGCGAATCGGAGGACCTGTGCGGTACTGTCCAAGATCTGTGTGGAAAATCAGCGCAATGCAGGAACAACTGACGACGTTACCAACCTCGTTAATGCGAACTGCCGCAGATCAACTCGCAATTGGAGGAATATTACACGCTGCGAACTGGAGCGTGCCGGCTGTCTATGTAAGTCATAAAAGCTGAGATGAAACTATAATGAACATAAATTTTAATATTTTTTGAACTCTTTGCAGTAACTTTGATCAAGTGTGATGTGTTGAGCTGTGCTAATGTGGCCAGGGTACTCCGTCAATAAATTGGCAAACCTAAAGACAAAACAAAACAGCTACAAACAATAATTGATATGTTGCTTGATTCTATATAAATTTATGAAAAATATATTTATAAAAAAAATCAATAATTTGAGTAGTTTTTGTATTTTAACAAATCTTTACATTACTAAGTGATAAACAATTTTTGTGTAAAATTTTAACTTGAACTGTACAAATGATTAGCTCATAAACATTTCCTGAGGCACAAAAGGACCCAAGGCATATTTGTTTAAGAAAGAAGCTGACATGAGCAAAGGATGAATATTAAGTAGTATCTGTAAACGAAGAAAATACAGGCCTTTAACTCGGCTAAAAGTCTTTAAAACTTGGTCTTAGAATCAAAGTTGTATCTACTTATTTTTTTCAGCTTAGCTGTAAAGTGATAAATTCCAATTTTCTATGGCATCAAGAAAAATCAAAACAATTTCGTGTGAAAAATTATGTTTTTAAAAAATTTATCATAGGACACACACACGCACACATGTACATACAATAAGCACGCAGCCAAAAACTTGGGGCGCATGTCTAAAATTTTGAGGAACTCCTCGAATTGAGACTGAGGATTCATCAAGTGGACGACAAGCATGACGATAATGTGGCCATGCTGATGAGGATGCTGATGCTGTGCGTGCTGACGATGACGAAGCTGTTGGATCTCTGCCTGTGCCTGTGTCTGGGTTTGGGTCTGCGTCTGGGTTTTATGGTAATGCCAAGTACGTGAAAGATGCAGCCAACTCTGTCTGCTGATTCCTGGAATCGCTGGCAGCAGCATCGGCATTGGGCAGTGAGGGGAAATTTGTGCGCCAGACAAGATTTATCGAAATCGGTCGAAGACACTTGTTTACTGCACCGCACAATGCGTTTTTATGCTCACATTTGCCAAGCCACCAAATGAATCTCTGCCAGAGCTGCAGAAAGCAATCGAATAGAGTTGAATATAAAAAGTTACGACACGATTATGGTCATCATATAAATTACATTGTTAAAGATACTTTACTAAATTTGATGCTGTTGAAAAACATGGAAACGAAAAAAGATATAGTATAAGAGGTGCATATATAATAATTTATTTAAAAATTATTAAGTTGATATGTTATAGAGACAACGAAAAATAATATAAAAGACAACTTCTTATAAGATATCTTTTTTAGCCTCCATGTTAGAATGTGGAATAAATTGGAATATCTCCCAAGCAAAGCAAACTAAACATACCAGTAATTATATAACATTTCAGAACGAAACAAATTTAATTGCCCCAGTGGTTGCTGTTGAGGGAATAGTCTGAGATTTAGTTAAGCACATTAAATACACGAATTTAAGATTTGATTAAATGACTTACAAACCGGACGGGGTGCTAAACCAAGCCCCAAAACTAGTTTACAAATTAGAAACCACAAAGCCAACAACAACAAAACAAACCACATCAACTACAACAACAGTATCAACAACAGGCAGCTTGAAAATCAGTTTTCGTCTTTGCCAAACCACAAAAGCTCCACCCCAACAACCAAAAAAAAAAAAGTGGAAAAATGGGGAAAAGTATCCAACGCCCATTGCTTAAATTACAGTCGGGGGGTGCCATAGATGGGAGTGCTACTAAAGCCTTTTGTCTAGTGTCCAGCGGGTTGTTGGCGGTTGATTTGGATGTGAATGTGGAGTGTGTTGCACTTTTGAATTTCAACTTTGTCTGCTGCGTGTAAAATTTACTTGCACCAAATTCAATTCAAAAGCGATTATCACCACTTAGCTGTCAACGACACGACGCCAACTACAAGAGATCCCAGCTGGCCGAAGACCGAGGAGCTCGAGACCAGTGCCAATAACCAGCAAAGCCACTTGAACACTTCACAAAGGGCATGGCCGTATGTATGTGTGTGTGTGTGTGTGTGTTTGTGAAAATGTAGCTGTGAGTATGTATCTACATCTATAACACTTGGTTGGCTCAAATAAAATTTACACTTACAAGTGGCGCTAAAGTCAAGTGCAATGCTCCCCGTCGCCACACGCCCCAATTCAGCTGCCGTCAGCTGGTCAGACATGGCCAAAGTGTTGCCCATCAGGGGGGTGGGGTGGTTGCGGCAACTGTGGTCAAGAGTTTTATAAAGTTCATCATCCATGGCCTGGTCCTAAGCATTTTTCAAGTGCAGCGCCAAAAGATTTTCAATTTCAAATACGAGTATGTATTATATAAGCAGTTGGCCGGCAGTCGCAGCCTGTGAAAACCATTTCCACACCTCCCTCGATGCGGCTCTAAACCATTTCAATATGCTCTCCACAATGGTCGTAATAACAACGTCATCAAGTTGGCAACGCACCAAACAGTCAGTGGGGCTTATAAATGAAAAGTGGGCATTTTATACTTATAATGTTACCAATCAGAGTTTAAATACGTTATACACTTTATATTATTCATTTCTATTATTAATTTGTTTATATAAAAAAATATGAATTTTATATATGAAAGAGCATCAATTATTTGGATATATCGTAGAATATTGTCTGTCTCTTTTCCACTTGTCTCAGTGCACATTCATAAAGTACATAATCATGTTCATGACGTGAGCTGAAGTGGGTGCGGGCTTGGATTTGGGTTTGGGGCTCGGTGGGCCTGTTGGGTGTCTATTGTAAAAGCTTAAACCGTTACAAGTATTTAAACAGCACTTGAGCGTGAGGACTCACATAAATGTATTAAAAGCATATTGAAATGTATTGCATTGTTTATTTTGATTAAATCAACAGCAAATGGAATTGTTATCTTGTTGCATAACCTTCTCTTTCCTTAAGAAGCTGACGATAATTGAAATCGGAATTAGTTGCGTCTGCGCGGCATATTAGCCAATTTGGCAATATTTTCGCAGTCCAATTTCCTGCTGGGATCTAATTGAGAATATGTAAAATAATCAGAATCTATAGCGGAGACCATTTAAAAGTGTACTTACTTTGACAAGAAATGCGCTGAATATCACATTGTGATTGATTTCTCCAGACCCAGGTGCGTTGCGTCTTGGCCCGGCACCGATCATTTAAATTTCTGATCAAATGTGTCTGATCTCTTCTCGGACAGTTCTCACAAGCTCTTGTGATCTTTATGCAATCAGGACGAGCACTGATGCACACGCAGCAGACCACCAAGAAAAGGACGAGAATACTTTGGATATGCATATTGCGTTCTACAGTCGATTACTGATGCCCATCTCAATTTTGGGCCTAGCTTAAATAGGCAGAAAACGTTTCTCAATTACTTTCAATTAATTTAATCTCATTCATTTATTGTAAATCCATTATAATACACAATGTCTCACAATATTACAATACGGCATCTGGCCGACAGCTGGGCCGCAAACAAAACCCCAAAAATACTTCCTCAATCTGTTCGCGACTATAAATACCTCTTACTTTAGCTCAGTTTAGCTAGAGTATCACTCAAGTTCCATCAATTAGCAAACATGTCGAAAATTGTGTTCTTATTGGGTAAGCTTGCTACGATCCGAAATCCTTTAAAATATTATAACAATAATATTTCGTTGATAGCCATCTGCTGCTTGTGCTTGCTGCAAGTTCAGGCCCAGTCTAGTGCTGCGAATCGTAAGATCTGTGCGGACTTGTCCAAGAGCTGTGTGGCAAATCAGCGCACGGCAGGAACAACAGATGACGTTACCAACCTCGTTAATGCGAACTGCCGCAGAGCAAACCCCAGTTGGAGAAATATTACACGCTGCGAACTGGAGCGAGCCGGCTGTCTATGTAAGTCATAAAAGTCGGTGTGAAACTATAGGGAATATAAGATTAACATTTATTGAACTCTTTGCAGTAACTGTGGTCGGGTGTGATGTATTGAGCTGTGCTAACGTGGCCAACGTACTCCGTCAAAGCTAAAGACAAAAAAAAACAGCGACAAACAATAATTGATGTTTTATGTATTTTTTATAAATTTATAAAAATAAATTTTAAAAATAAGCTTTTGTATTTTAACGAATCTTCAGAATAAATCTTTAAAAGAATTTTATATATGTATAGTCATAAAATGTCTAAGTGATAAACGAATTTTATATTTGATTTGGCCACCTATCAAATTTTATTTGTAGAAGTTCGCTTGACTTAACTTATTACAAGTTGTGGAATTTTTCCGCCTATGTACATTTCAATTATACTCTATAGTCCACTAATTCGCAAACAATATCCGAAACTGATGCTTATCGGTCAATCCACCACTGTCTTCAGCTTATTTGCATATGCCTCTCCCACACATTGTGCTGCCTCTGCAGAAAACTTACTTACTCTCCCAACATCACGAGCTCACCACACGCGTGCAGCTTAGCTTACATATGTATGCATACTCACCATGGCTCCAGTCAGCTGATGGCGCGCTCTGGTAAAACGAGAGAGCAAATAATGCGCTCAGAACTCTCGCATGTAAACAAAGTTCGGGGCGAAACAGAGCGTAGATCAGACGCAGGCACACCAATTGCTGCTACAAAATGTATGTGTCCGTCTGTCGGTCTATTTGTTTGTTTGTCAGTCGATCTATCTGCTTAAATACACACGGTGATAATAAAGATTGCGAGCTGAAACAGTATTTCTGTACAGCGTTAGTCGCTGTCGTTGTTGTTTTTGTTTTTGTTTTTGTTATTATTGTTAATTTTTCACACATACTGTCACAAACAAACCAAACAACGTAGGAGCCAGCGTTTCGGCATAGCCAACGCTTTAGATAATAGGCCAGTTGCACGTCGCGTCGCAGTCGCCCAGTTGACAGTTGTCGTGAGTGTCGAGTGAGCAACAAAAAATCAGTAAAAAAAAAATAGAAACCAGTCCCATTTCATCATTGCTCCTGTCGCGTACTTAATACAAAGTATTCAGTATTGATCGCCTGACTGATTGATTAAGTGATTCGAGTGAGTGAATAACTGGGCGCAGCTGCTGCCAATGCTGTCAAAATGTCAAATATCACATTTATGCATCTGACCAAATTGCAACCGCTTTTCCATTTGGTGGGCAGCGGCTACGCGGCGCTGGCAAATGCCGATGCGGTATATTCACCAGACTTGCAAAGCATGCACAACAACAACAACAACAATATGAATGAGAAAACTGGCAACAACAACGATAATCTGAGCAGCGACAACATTTTGGTGCTCTACCAGGAGGAGGACACTTACAGTTACCGCTCCACATCGACCATTGTGCTAATGGTCGCCGCCTGGATACTGCTGATATTGGGCTTTGTCTTTTGCTGTTGTGCCGAGTGCTTTGGCGTCAGCGTCTGGCGGGGGAAGAAGCGCGCCAGCATCTCGCTGAGAGGCGCTGAGAACGGCGCTGCCGGCGCCACTGCCAATGAGCTGAACGACGTACATGCAGGTAAGTTTCTCTGCTGGGGAGCTTTTAGAGTAGAGCATGCGGCATACTTTTTGGCGCTGCTGAGAAATGGCGCTGCTTCAGTGACAGCAGCAACAACAGCAACGACAATGAAACTTTACCTTGCGTTGGCAAAAACGCCCACCCCCTCTGCGATATAGTTCAAAAATACGAAATGGCAACAATAACCGAAAAATGCAACGCATTTAGATAGCCAACGAATTGGAAATACCCTATTCAAAGTTGGTGTTTAATAAATGGTGAGGCCAGTGAAAAGTAAATAAATTACAATCATATATTTCATATTTCTTAAAAATATTTAACAACATAAAATTGAAAAAAATTTATAATTATTTTAAAATCTAAATTAAAAGCCAGAAGAACTTGAAATACGCCTAACTTCGTATTATCCAAATGCAGTTAGTATTTTATGCAAATAGTTTGTATTGTTATCGGGACACTCGTTTCATCATTTATAGAGCATATTTTTGGCGCAAAGTTTTGGCTCAAAAGTCATCAGTTTGCATTGAACGAGTCGAAACTTTATGCCCCTCCATGGGGAGCCGCTGCGCATATGCGAGTGCTAAGCAAACTGAATTTCTCTCGGGGTTAGGGTATGAAAACGCATTTGTATGGGCTGTCAATGCGCTCAACTGCCACTGCTGCACTACTTTTGGAAACAGCAGCAACGGCGGCAACAACGAGCTCCTGAAGCGCTGAAGACCCCATGCAAATGTATTTTCCGTTTTGAGCTCTGAGAATTGTGCACTGCCAGCAATTTTTGTTGTTGTTATTTTTTTGTTGATTTTTTTTTGTTGATAGGGTAGGCGTTAGCCTCATCGATATCATAAAATATTTAGCTATTTTTCGTATCTCCGTTTCGTTTTTGTTATTGGCATATTTGGCATGCGTTTTGGCTGAAATTGGCTTTTGGCCAAGTTAACGAGCGAGAGATGCACACGTACGAATTGCCCATATTTCTGGCATCATTTTGAGTTTATGTGCCTCGGCCACACACAGAACAGCCCATGCAGTTATCGGTTGCAACTTGTGCATTGTGCAATGCCCCCTAAATTCTCAAAGATATTGGGTTTCATTAGGCCAATATTCGCATAAAGCGAAGGACACTCTGACCAGCAACATCAGCAGTCAATGGGTCATTAGACGTTCGATAACACAAAATTTGTTTGTAAATTTATATGGCCTATAACTGGTATTTCTGGATTGTGGCTTTAAGTGGCTTTGTAGTTGCAGCATACTTCGGTAAAATTATGCAACAGAATGTTTGTCTTTTGTCTGAACAAATCGATAAGTTCTTGTTAGAATGCAAATTTCCAACAAGTTATGCAAACAAAAACTTATGAAGCTCTTAAGATGTCGGTTTGTGAGACTAACAAAGGTAAAACGAAATAAGTGCAGATTCACAACATTGACATACAAATTGAATTTGAATATCTCTATCGATTTACTTCGAATAAGCTTAAACATAATAAAAAATAATATAAAAATAAAAGTAGTATAAACTTTAACTGATAAAGTAATCGATTGAACAAATCGATTTAAATCAGAAAACATCGCGTTCTCAACGAGACAATCATAAAATATTTTGATTTGCGCCCTTTGCGATATAAACCGTTAGGCTTAAGTACTAAGCTGAAAGCAATAAAGCTCGTAAGTAATCGATTTTCGATGGCCTCCATTCAATGTATGCACTTGAGCGCATTGGCCCATTTCGATAACTACATAAGATCCGCCTTAGTGTGTCATGCGATAAATTCTTGCACTTACCAAGCCCGTCCATAAACGTGGACCAAGTTAATACCTATATAGAGAACAAGAGAAAGAGAGGGTGAAAAGAGATAACTTTAACTTGCGACCATAAAAAATTGCGAAAGTCACAAATGTTTTATGAAAGTTTTCCATTTTATTTAGCCTTTTATATTATATCAGCGCCCTGTGCATCGACTCCACACAGCTCTTGCGCTGCACAAGTTTTTAATAAAAGTTGTGTGCAGCAATTGCAGTACCGCCATCGTAACGCCCCACTTCACCTCGGGTATCAGCTACTCGTACTCCGTTTTTCTGTTCAGAAATTCATAACCGCATTTCTCTCAGCTCCTGGCAAGCCGAACGAACAGCAGGCGCAGTTGTACATACCAATTACATACATATCGACAATATGGCTGAGACAATAACTGAGACCAGCCCCTGGTATCCTGGTATCCACTCCACCCCGAGAACTCAACTCAATGTTTCTTCGGGGCACAGCTGATGCAGCTTTGGCTTATAATAAGTTTTTTGTCTCTGGCACACAATAAGAGAAATTCGCACATTGAGAATTGAGCGGCAGTTGCCAAGTTCCTTTCGAGTGCCTTCAATTTAAAATACATAATTCAGTTTTCCATCTTCAATGCGTGGGATACTTTAAAAATTTTGGTTTTTCGTTTTATTTATGATGGAAAAATTGTCAGCGTTTTATTTGCTGTTTACGCGCTCCATTGGCATTTGCCCCGTCCACCTGCTGTTTATTCGTGTACATCATTTTTTACAGCCACTCATCATCGGGGGGATAGGGATTGGAGCTGCTGCTTAGTTAGTCCTTCATGGCTCTTTGATTGCTCATTTGGCATTATTTGATGACGCCAGAACGGCCTCCATCTCCAGCCACCAGCGTCTCTGCTTCTACTCCTGCTGCTCTTAAATTATTCATTGTGCGTGCCTTCTGGCCCCCGATTCTCCCGGCGCCTGCAGCATCCTCAATCTTTTGCTGCTGCCCACGTACAGCACAGCGTTGAGAGCACTGCGAATTTTTAAAATATTCATGTCCTGCCGCTGGCATCGTTGGCCAAGAAACTCGCTGAAAACATCATCGGACCAGGCACCAACTAAATGTGCGTAATTTTTACCGACAGCGCATTGAAAATATCGCTCACAGCTATCAGACGGCAGCTCTACGTGAGTTTGCAACTTGTCTCGACGCAACTCGAGAACGAAAACGAGAACGAGACGCAGAGGCCGTATTCTCATAATATTGGATTTGCCGGCTGTTTAGCTAGGCGATGTACATACACTGAAACCTAATATTCTACTTTCCCGCTTGAACCAATTGGGTGCGAATGGAGGGAATCAAATTCTAAAAATTACATTACAGACAGCTGTAGTATACTATATATTTTATTGATTCAAATTCCTTTCATTTATTTCCCAATCAATTTTACATATTTGATTTATTTAAAATTTTTCATTTCTTTTACTTTCAAAAAATGTTATCTTTTAAATTGTACAAATTCGTTGTTTAATTTATTTAACATTTATTTAGCTTTTTACCTGCTTTTTGATTTTTGTTCTTTTTTTTTTTTGATTATATTTATTTGCTTTGTTGTTGATTTTGGTCCACTCGAATTCCCCTATGTATGCGACATCTTGTGCTTGTGCTTTGACATTGCGTCTAATTTGTATTTATTGTGCAACATTTTTTTCTTTGTGCATAAAATTTACATTTATTATTAACACTGGCCACGCTAAAGAAGAGCCTCGAGAGCTCGTTGCGAATAAAACTGCTCGTCCAGCTTTCAGACATTTTAAACGTTCGCCTGGGCAATTTTTATTGATTGTTCGCATTTACGAACATGGCAGATACACGCATCTATATGTAGTTAGTCGTAGTTGGATTTGTATTGGGGTCAATTGGATTTGTCTGTCTGTGTGGCTGAAAATGGTTAAAGGCAGGGTCAGCACAGTTGGTCAGCTGCATTTGGAGTTGACATTATGCAATTTGATTAAGTTGCATTTAATTGCTTTTGTTGTACAATTATAAATAAATGCAAATTGCTTTGGTTTTGTAGTGTCATTTATATTAATTAATAATGTTAAATGTGTGTATTGATGATTCTGCTCCTGCTGTTTGAATGAATTTTGTCATTTTAAAATGAACAATGAATAAATTTTGTTCGCCATATTTTAATTGCTTGCAACAATTTTATTTCAATGCTTTAATTAGAGATGCGGCTTATTTATAATCACACCTATTAAATGCGCTTAATATACAGCTTTCATTTGATTAGAATACATTAATATTATATTATATTATAATTCTTATTTTTTACAGATTATTTTCATTATACTCATTTTAACAAATTCTCTTAATATTTTAATAGGTCTTTGTTTGCATTTAATACTGCTTAATATAGTGTCATTTTATAATCCCCTAAAAAAGCTCTTGTCTTTTTTAATGCTAGTATATTTTATATCCAAAAGATATCTGGCTTTATATTTATTTTATGAACCCGACATTTCATACATGCACAAAAATTCCTTATAAAAGCTCCCATATTTTCCATGATTTAACTTCAAAGCAGCTCTGAAAGCACTTTAAACAAATTTCAACTTTTCATAGGCCATATATGTATTAAACAATTGACGAGTGCAATTTATACACTAAAGTGATTTTACTCATACTATTCACTTATTTATATTCTCCTTGTTCGCCCCCACTCGTTCAATGGCAAATCCCACTCCGCTCACTTGGCAGCCTTTCAACGTAAATTACCATAATTCGCGCTTTCAAAAGGCGCACACTTAACCTTTAATTAAGATACTCGAAACTTTTCAATATTCAACGCCACTGTATGCAATGGCGCCACATTGGCGCCCATTTTCTTTACCCGCACCCACTCTACTGGCTGCCTCTTTGACATGCACACACACAGGCACACACACACACACATTCACATCCACACACACGTCAAGTCGTTGCATTTTGCCATAACGAAATTAACGCCACGTCTGCCGCGCTGCAAAGTATGCAACATAAATTTTTGCGCCGTGCCAATAAAAATAATTGAAGCAAAATGCGCCACACATTGGGGCAAGTGGCACGAGCGGGCGGTAGTTCGACTCCAATGAGGCTCCAATAAGACTCCAATGGCAATTTTACTTTTATTGCCTGACGTTGCTGCCGCCTTTTAAGTGTTGACTCTTTGTTGTGGGCGCTGCTTATTGCCTCTATTGTTGTTGCTGTCGCTTGTTGATGTTGTTGTCTGCTGTCTGCTGTCTGTTGTCATGCCCATCCATCCATCCATCGTCAACGCTCACTTGTGCTTGTTTTCATTTCCGCTGCGCTTATCACATTATTGCAAGCTCATTGCCGACTTCTCTTTTGATTCCCCTTTTTTGCCGTTGCTATCAGTCAAGTTGACTTTGGCTTTTCCTTTGTGACGTCACGACGTCACAACGTCTCTGATGCATTTACTATGTGTATTGTGTATTGTGACATGCGTTGCCATATCATTCATAGAGCTTACATCACCTTTTAAAGAACTTTCAAGAATAAGGTAGGCGGATAAATTTTGAGAATATTTTTTGTACAAATGAAACTTTCTCTGTAAAAGATATAAATATAAATATATTTATTTTTATTTTTAATTTATAAGACCCTCTTAAAGCCCAAGTTTTTTCACTTCCTGATTTCCGGACCTTTTTTAAACAAAATAAAATATATATTGTTCAAATTATGCTTTCTTTGATACTATAAATAGAATTTTACAGATTATTTTTCTGTAATTCCATTTGAGTAGCTTTTCCCAAAAAGCCGTTTAAAGCAGTCAGCCAAACAAATTTGTAATCGATTTCTCAGCTCAATGGTCTTTTCAACTTCTCAGAGTCAATTCGAAAACCCCAAACCTCTACCTTTCGCTAATTCTCACACCAAATACGAAAGAAAAGAAACTGTCAAAATGTCGACTTCTTAAGGGCTTTGGAGCTTCCAGCTTAGCGGAACATTTTGCATAGAGCATTAATATATAATTTGGTTTGTGTGAATGATTTTCATATAAATCCCCGTCCAGAAGTCGTTACTGTTTGTGTGTGTATGTGTGTGTGTGTGTGTCCTATGTGTAACGTTTGTCTACTTTGCAGCTCATGTAATATTCATGATTATTTGAAATTTGCGCTTCGTTATCCTTTATCCTTTTTATGTGCAGCTCATACACACACACACACACACACACACAGGCAGGACATACGACAATCATATGTTAACGCATCCCGGCGCCTTCTGTGTTTGCACAGATATACAGGAATACAAACACACACACACACACACACACACACTCACACTCACACACACACACACTCGGAGGGTTGCATGTGGGTAGCAAGTCCTTGCATATCATCAGCTTTTAGTCGCCAGCTAACGTAATCGGTTTTCAGTGCCAGTGCCAGTGAGGAACTCGCCTGGGGAATTCCAACAGCGGCATTGATAGCGACTCCGTCCATCAATATGCCCCCTCAAACAAACTGTTGCGTTACCGTCACATCCTCGTCCTCACTCCACCAAATGGCCACAATGTGGCTCTTGGTTGCGTTTTTATATGTCACACGTTTGACGGCGCCATATTGTCAATACACAGGCAGGTTGGTGTGCTCAAGTGTGTGTGTGTGTGTGTGCGTGTGTGGCACTTCCGTTTCAGCGCTTATCAGTTGTCGCTCCGCGTTTGTTGTTGGTGACTCCCCTGGCGCGCTTTTTCCGCAAGTTTATGCAACGCCAAACGAGCAGTGCGCAACGTGCAACGTGCAACGTGCCACTTCTAACGGTGGCAAAGTCAACGGCTTTTGTTAGGACTTAGGGCGCCTGCTGCGCGTAGTTGTGGGCGTGGCCCATCGTCTGGTTGCATTGCGATAAAATTGTGTATGGCAACTTCAACAAGTGAAGCGCTTCACGCGGCAAGTTTGTTGACAAACTGAAAAACAATTATGATTGATTGTTCAACACTGGCAAAAGATAGCCGGCACGGTAGTTGTGTCTAGGTCTGGTCTGTACCTTCCCAAAGAGCCGGCAAAACTTGTCTGCAGTTACTTCAAACTGTCTCTGCACAGATCGGAGATTTCGATAGGCGGCCGTTTGTTGCGAAAAGTACAGCCAGTGCTGAGTAGCACAATTTGAACTGGTTCAGAAACTTTGCTACCAACGCATACTTAACAACACTGTTATTTAAACTTTTTTTAAAAAGTTATGTGAACAAAACACTTTCAAGTACGAATATTTGAAAGGTGCAACTATTTTTTTAAAGGTTCTGCAGATACAATTATTTTGTTAATAAATTTGTTCCAATTATACTCGTTAACGAAGTTAACAATGTTCAATGTCCGGGAAGAATGTATATTTCCCACAGTTTCGGCCACATCAAAATCAATATAAGATATGTATGTGTCATATAGTTGTAACTAGCAAATAAAAATGTATTAATTATATAAGCCAAATAAAATATGTATATTTGTTTAACCAGGTGAACGGCTTCTTGAACATCTGGCACAGCTCAGCGAATTGAGCTAACAATCTTAGCTGTATTCAGTGCTTTGGCCTTTGTCTGACCCGACACGCAACTCCTTTAAGCCCATCCGCTGTTGCGATTGGTAAAATCTTATCAAGCCCAACACGCCGCATCTCCAGCATATCTTTTATACCAACACATGTCGCTAAACCAAAAAAAAAAACCAAAAAAAAAAAAAAACAAAAAAACGAAAGGGATACAACAAAATGCCGTCAGTTGTTTTCGTTGTTGTTTTGCGTTCTTTGCCGATGCCGCTGCCGGAGATAGCTGTTTAAGCCAATTTGTAAACCATCAAATCGCGTTAAATGCGCTTTTCCGGTCTATGTCAATGTCGATGGCAGGCGGGCCCCTCAGTATCGGTTGAAAAATCTCTCATTGTTATTGTTTTCTTTGCTAAACGGAAACGGTTAGGCACCCCTCGCAAAAGGCACTCAATGCTCACGGCTTGATACGCGCATCCTTTGCCGCAATTGCGACTCTGTTGTATTCTGTTTTTCCTCTGCGGTGACTGCTTTTGCACCTCCGACTAGGTACTGGGTACAGGTATACCAGGTATACAAGGATTCATTGACACATGGTGTATGTATTAGTGTGTGTGTCTGTCTGTCTGCAATCGTTCGCGCTTCTTTTTCATCTCTCGCCCGGGTTATTCATATTGATTTGTTTGCCTTTTGGCTATACTTTGTGTGTGTGAGAACAGGAAATGGAAAAGGGGCCGGGCAGGAGGGGCAGACAACTTCAATGGCTCATACAAGTTATGCAAACGCTATTCAATTATCGATCTCATAGAGCAGATTGTCACCAACTTTGGCTCTTATTCTTCGACCCCATTCACAACTCGACCCGGCGACTTCCGTTGCGGTGCATTCAAGCATAATATGCAATGACCAGGCCAGCACACACCGAAACCGTGGCCAATCAGCCCGGACACAATAGGTGAAAACCCTCTACCTTTCCTCCACTCATTAAATGCCCTGAAAAATGAGCGTGTAATTTATGAGCCGTTTGTCAACAATGTCCACAACAGTGCCCAGAAATCTACTTTGTATTTTTATTAACAAAACAAAAAAAGGAAGCCAAATTGAATTTGGAACTGAAACTGACACGTAATGAGGCGTTTGATCACTTCCGTTCTATAACGCATAAATTTAAATGTGCCGAAGGATTTTAACATACAAATCGTATTAGTGTCATTGCTAGCGACAGCAGACTATATATTTTTACTTTAGTATGAGCTGAGTTTGGGAGGTTTTGGCCGATTTCATTTGGATGCGTTGAATGCATAAAGGTAAAATTCATTGATCAGGTAAATTTTCAAGACTTAATGTTTGCTGACTGACTGACTAACTGACTTAATACGTCGAATTTAAATGAAAATACAAATAAACATTTTTATTGTTATAATATTTTCGTTTTATTTTGTTTTCTTTTAAATCGTCACACGTGGTTATTTATTTATTTATTTTTTTTTTAATAAATAATGTTTAAACAGTTTCCGCTTTTAAAGTCATAAACAGCTGTATAATTTCTATTATTAAATGCAGAAGCTATGTTATCATAAAATAATGTAATATAGCTTAGATAACACAGGGCAAAAGTTATAGACCTTTACGAACTGCCTATAAATAGACTCTACCTTGTACCTGTATTTACTCCAAGTCAGCGAGGCTTGACTGTAGTGCAAACAATGATGACGTATTCAACTGCATGGATCGCTGTTCAAAATTGACTCAAGACTCGTCTAAAAGGTTAATAACACACATAGCTATTCAGCATGACTCGCACACGATTACAAAGCGCAATATAATTTACGTTGATTTTGTGAAAATTCCATAGATAGGCAAATTAAACAGCACATCGCATACTAAACTGATGGATTTACGGACCAGGGGTAGATCAAGGGCGATTTATCTACAGACTGTGTCGCATAGCTAGACATGCAGACGCTTCAGTCATTTCTTATAGACATTACTGTAGCTCGGAATGCGACACTTTAAGACATCAGGTGAGCTGGCCGAATTCCATGACTAAGTTCAGTGAGTGTTTATCTGCGCCAGTTCCATTTTTTTTTTGTTTTTAGTCAGATTATTTCACGCATGCGCAACCAGTTACCAGTTTGCACCTGTTTATTATTATAGCCGTGCAGCAGCAAAAAGAAACAAAATAATAATAATAACAAAAGTCACTTTTTAAAATGTATATATACCCATATTTTGGCTCCCTTATTGTTATTGCCATGACTTGCACAACAAAAGCCTCTACCGGGGTTGTTGTTGTTCCAAGCCTGATAAGTGCGTCTGCACTTTAGTGGGAGAAAGAGAGCGGGAGAGAATGAGAGAGAGAGTGAGATCAACAAGTGGGTTGCATATTCTAAATGGGAATAAGTACTTGCAGCGCAGACACGAACCTCTAAATGCGTGTGTGGTGAAATTATGCCCTTGATCTCCTTTTGGTAAATACATAGTGTGGACATGAACCCTTGGTGAACTCATAATTTACAGTGTACATCTAAATTACAACAAATATTAAATTAGAACAGTTTATATCCATATAATATTCACAATCAATACTAATTATAAATATACATTTCTTAATAAATATAACTAAAACCAGTTTGCACCAACTTCTGCTGCTATTTACAGCAACTTTTCGGTTTAGTTCAAATGTTTAATTCACACATTCTACATTTTCGTTTACATATTTACACAACTGCAAAAGACAAATAGTAGTAGTAAACAAAATGCAATCAATGCCGGGAGATACGCGCAATAAATACTACATATATTACAAGTGCTACTTAGCACATATTTATAATGTTTTGCTCCATTTGATATACGGCAAATAACAGTGCGGCATTTAAGTTGTCAAGATAATAAACGGCACTTCAGATAGATAAGCATCCATCGCCATAGAATGCAGCCCACTCATAAATCATGCGAATTTCACACAGAAACAGTTAAAGTTCTCTTATCTGAACACTTAAGCTAAGCACAATAAGTGGGTTAAGAGCCCACCATGCATGCTATAAATGTTAGTAATTATTCCATAGATGTAAAAATTAAACTTAAATGTTTGCTTCGTTCATAAATGGATTTGCGAGGGAATTATATTTTTGTAATAAATGCATATATTAGACGCTTTATTTATAACCGTATATAACTGCAATAACTATGAATAATACATATTAAACCTCTATTTATAATTTTTTAAACATTCCCAATTAATAAATTTGCTTTATGTCCCATTAAAAGTACTTTTGTTAATTAGTTCTAAATACGTTCTCAGAACAAGTGTATTGTATTCTGAATGTAAACCAATTTACATGCACTCTCCATTGAATACATATTGTCGCAGCTCATTATCATTTATGCAATTTAAAATTAACATATTATTATTATTAAATAATTGAAGTAATTATAAGCGTGATTCCTAGTTTAGCCGTGAATAAAATTTAATATTAAATAATCATTTCAGTTCCAAAGTAAGCGGTTTTAACAAGAAGTTTAAGTGTAGGCAGTTTTTAAAATAAACTTATTTTGTATGCTAATGATATCATTAAATATCAGTTCAAATATTGTGAAAAGTGGTTCATATCGAAATTGAACATTTGACTGATAGAAACTGAGAGAAATCTTTGCATAGCAACAGCGTACTAATCAATAATAAATATACACTATATGAAACCGAAGACATGCCCTTCAATGCGTGTGGAATAATATACCCTCTATTAAAAAATAAATGCGTGAGTAACAATTACCTAATCAAACAAATCGAAGCATGCAAAATTCCATTCTCTGCTGTTTGGAGTTGCCTCTATGTTAATTGTGTCACGAGGGACTTTCCCTGGAGTTGGGATGCAACCAATTTCATATGTATTTATACCACGTGTAAATGATGCTTATTTTTATTGTTTACTACAGTCAATTGAGCTGATAACTCAAATCATGTGTTACTAAGCTGTGTAGAATATTAATTGATTTGAGCACAAAATACACAATAATACAATAAAATGGATAGGTCAACTAGTTTGTACTCTGTACATAAGAAAATATGCACCCGAATTCATGATTTTACCAGCGCAAACTTAGCCATGACGAACATAAATAAATAGATTTAACCAGCCAAACATCTTTTTATTTTCTACCTAAAACAGGCAATGATTAAACTTACAAATAGTTAAAAATAATCTACAGATAATTTAAATAAACAATGCCGAACACGCGAATACGAGCATTTTGAATATACAATAAGTGTAATTACTAGTATCGAGCATGAATGTTATGTTATTTGGAATTTTGATTTTGATTATCGTTATGGCCACGCCTTTGTTGGCATTTTAAGTTTACGCAACTATGCAACGTGTCGCATTACTCACATTATCTCTGTTGCAGCCACAAATTGCGCAAAAAGTCAAATGGAATTTTGGTTATAAATTTGCAACAAAATAATTAAATGCAAATTTTAATAACCAAGCCTAGGACGAGAATGCACGGCTCAGAAATACCATTACAATAATATAGATTCAAGTTAATTAAAAAATTACAAATGTAAATTATTTCTTAGGAACTACGTTTATATTGAATAATTTTGTGGCAATTAGTTTGCAATTAATATTTAATTATTTAATTGTACATATAAACTCTATCGCCCATTTAGCCCTTTTATGTCAATACAGGGTATTATAACAACAAAATTTTTCTGGTCAACTGAAAGTATAATAAAATTGGCCTGTAGAAAATTGTCCGTAAAATTTTCAAGTTAATTTAAATTCAATTAATTGCAAATAATATGCATAATTTGTGAAGCTGCCAGAACGGTTTTAAAACACATTCGATCAACAAACGACCTCAATAACCTCAACAATTCTAAAACCATGAATACCTTCTGCAATATACTAATATTTTTTTTATAACTGAATATAATAATCTTCACGTTGTGCCGGCAATGTCATTTAAGTCAAGAAAATTACAAATATGTGCATAAAGAAACGACGTTGATAGCAATATCGCCACAATTTGCACTGTTTTGTTATTGTTTTCTGTGTGTTTTATGCCCTAGAAGGGATTCATTAACTTTTTTCACAAAGCTTGTCACAAATTATTATTACAAATTATTTACAATTTGCCAATAAATTAAAATAAATCTATGTCGATCTATTATTATTGATTGACTATTTTATAAGATTTTGATTTAGATAACTTGTTTTTTCCAACTAAATAATTGAAATAAACATGTGTAAGTGTGTTTATACTTCGGTACAACAAACATATAGCAATAAATTTTTGTTGTCGCTTCTAATTTATTTCCGATAGTGAAAAACATTGACGGTGCGCCTGATTCCCACTTGGTGGGGCGTGCGTCTGGACGCTCCCTCGCGTTATTTCAGTTTATTTAATTTTTTTTTTTTTGCTGCGTCTTCACATCAGATACAGATACACACACACACACACAGGCACAGAGATACAGATACAGCCAGAGACGGCAGCTCAGTCGGTAGTCAGTAGCCAGCTGTGTTCGGGCTCTTTGCTTGCCGGTGCTTGTTTGCGTTTTGTGCTGCCTGTCCCTGCCCAGATACAGATACAGATGCTCGTACTTAGACCGCAGCCGGCGCAGCAATAGCAGCAGCAGCAGCTGCGTCGCTGGCAGCGCAGTCGACGTCAGTGTCGCGACAAGTTAACGTTAACGTTAACATCAACTTTTTTTTGCAGTTAACTTGGCTGTAATTGCTGGCCGCTGCGGAACAGTTTTTAATTGTTGTAAACAAGCGCGCGCGTTCGGTTCCAACTGCAAAAATCTATTAAACAAAGAAATGAAATAAAATATAAATAAAATAAAAATAAACGAATTCGTCGCGAGTTGTTTATATTCTAAGAAAAATTTTGTTGATAGAGGTCATGAAATGGTCGTGAATATTTTTGTGAAATAATTTATGAAAACTAATGAATGCCGGTCGAGCAATTGGAAATTGGCGCCAAAAATATATTTCAAAGTCTACGAAATTTGTTTATCATTTGTGTCGATAGAGAATATAAAGGAAATGTAAGCAACAACGTCAATGAAACTTCAAGGGAATATACTATATACACACGTATAATAGAAATTCCATAAAAGCTATTATATAAAAGTCTTAAAAATGCAATCGCTTCCTACTTTTCCATTTCGCGTGATGTGCTGTGTCTTTGCTCTGTTTTCTATTCATTTGTTTTGTTTTCTTCGTATTTTTCTTATTATTTTTGTTATAAATAATGCCTTTTGAAATTGTTTGTGTGCTTTAATGATGCTGAGAATACGCTCTTCAATTAAATAAAGAGCGACTTTTTGAAATTGAAACGCTTATTAAGCGGTTCAATTTGAATGAAGTGCACGCCAAATAAATTGTACAATTTTTAAAAAAGCTAAATTTGAACATTGTTATATGATATAAACTAAATTTTACTTAAATGTAATATTCAATTAATCAAATTTAAATTTCAATATATTTAAAAGCTGCTTTATAATTAAAAATAATTTATATATATAACAATGATTATAAAAGACTCTGAATCTGGTAGCTTATAATTATATTTTATTAGAACAAATTTATGAAGTTTCCACTTATTAAAAACTGGATTTTCATTTATATTTTTATTTAAATTTAGATCATCTATATATATATATTTCTTCACATCAAAACAAGCTGTCAAGCAAGTTAACTATGTATTTATAGATCAGGGAGCAATATCTGAGCCCTGTCAATTCAAGTGGTCCCAAACCGAAGGCCCGACTATTCTGATTCCCTTGTAATTTGTTTTGTGTGCAAAAGCCAGCGTTGAAATCTAGAAACTTTCCGCTTGATTAATTCATTAATTACAGCCCTTTGTGGCTGCATTATATGGCTACATATAAACACAGAAACTATATTTAGGACCCAGAAATGAGGCCTACAATAATTATAATTACAAGTCGCTTAATGAACAACAACTCATTCATTTTTTATGAGCTGCTATCATGTTATAGCCTGAACACAATTGAATCTAATTGGATCTGCTTGTGGATGTTTTTCTTAACGCAGATAACAAAACATCACTTATACGAGTTGACGGCAAGACTAAAATAATTAATATTCTTTCATTAGTCTATAAAATTGAAATAGAACATGACATTCGATTTTTTCAGTCACATGCTACGTACTATATTTTATATGGTATGTATCTATTATTTATTTTAAAATATTTCTAAAAATTTGCCTAAACTCATTGCACCTCAAACTGATCGCTGTTTTGAATTATATTGCTCCACCTTGAGGGCTCACGTGTGTCCTTAGTGGAACTTGACATGTAGCTGGCAATTGTTAAATCAAACAGTTGAACTTTTTATGGCATTAGATTGGAAACAGTAAATGAAACAGAGCAAAACACAAGCACAAGCAAGACTTAGTAACACTTCCCTACATTTTTACAGCCATGAAAAATCAACTTGGCAATTCAATAAAAACGTATATGTAGATTGCGAGATGCGAGAGTTGAAGCTATACATATAGCTACATAGACCGAACCCTAGCTATGAATACCGAGTCCAATACTTTATTTAGAAGCGTTTATTGCTAAGATAAATTCAGCAAGGAGTTTAATGGCCATTATCAATATTTGTACAACAAATAAACAACGAGAGCAACTGGACGCAATCCGAGTCGAAGTATAATGTTGTATCTACAAGATACAGCCGCAGTCGCAGGCACAGCATCAGCCACAGATGCGCATAGCGAATTAACACAAACGCGTTAACACAATTAGTTTAAAAGTGAAAAATCTCATATATAAATAATACGATACGGTGAAAAAAAAAAACTGTTAACTAAATAAAAAAAATACGCAGCGAAGCTGTCGACAAAAAGCGGCACAACAAATTTGCAACTTTACACTCGTCGGCGGTTTTCAGTCGCGAAATGAAGCCACAGCCTCATAGCTGAACCACAGAACGCGTGTGCCAGCGCATAAACGGATATTTAACAGCAACAGCAATAGCAACAACAACAACACTAGCTGGAAAATATACATCAAGTGATTTGTTGAAAGGTTTTCGTGTGCCAACAAACATGGTCGAATTTCTCAAGGCGCTCAATTTGACGGGCAATTTGCTGGCGGGCCTTGAAGACAACAGCATCGAGAACGGCTCAAATCCCATTGCATTGATTGCCGCTGCGGAGCCTAGTTTGAATGCCACGGCTTTGAATGTTACCACAACAACAACAACAACAGCTATGCTGGCCAATGCCACCAGCAGCGCCGACAAACTGCAATTGGACGGTTTCGATCTGCCCGGCAACTATTCGATACTGATCAACAAACTGGAGCAATTGGCGCTCGGCTTGGACTCGGCGCTGGGCAACTTCACCATCGATCGCCAGGAGGTGGAGATCAATTTGAGCGGCGGCGCCTCTGCCAACGATGTGGCCGATGTTGCCGACGATCTGCTGTTCAGCGATGTGCTGCCGTCTGCACGGGCTCCGCCACCTCATATATCACACGGTTCGCGCATTTATACCGGCGAGGAAGAGGATTTTGCTCATGTGGTGAGCGACATTTGGATTGGAGTCATCCTCACGCTGCTCATCGTCTTTGTGATATTCTTCATATGTGCGTGCTTCCTGTATCACAAGTTTCAACAGTGGAAGAATTCATGTGAGTGCCAGCCACATGGCGTATACTTAATAAGTCGCGAAGTTAAATTGCGTATACGCAATGCAGGCGTAGAAGAATTGATAAAATAACTTCTTGACCATTTTCTTTGATTATTTGATATCAATATATTGATCTCAATCTGGAGACTTGTCGAAATTGACCGAAATGTGCAGCAGCATTTAGCAGCAATTTATCACACATTAATAATTATTATTATCGTAAGTCGCTTAAATTGATCGATGCATTTAAATTATTTGTTCGTATGTATTTTTATTCAGGCGACGCAGTTGTTAAATGATTTATTCTATTTTGCCACTTAATCAAAGCCCCTACTGAATAATACAGAAACCAACTGCGACAAGACTTAAAAATAAATGTTCCATTTATAGAATTTTACATTACGCATTATTCGTGAATCACAGTTAAGTTGAACAATAGTTCTTTAAGTAAAACGTTTTGTACTACAAAAAAAAACAATTTTTTGTTGTCTGTGGTCTGTCTGCGTGTGTGTGTGTGAGCCAAAAAGTGCAGTGCATTTCAGGCAACTACACTGCAAACAAATAAACAAAGTACCAAAGCAAAGTCTGCGGGCAAAGAAGTTACGCAGAAAATTCAAAACTAAAACTCAAAGCGACTGATGATGATGATGATGCTGGTGTTGAATCATGATGATTATGATGGAATGACTCACAATTAGACACGGTAGCAAAACGAATGCAAACAAATTGAAATTTTTAGCGCTGTTTATTTGCATTGCGAATGAGCGAAGCGAGAGGTCTTGTGACTTTCGACTCGAATACATTTTAAAGCTTAGACAAAAGCATTTCACAAATAATTCGCAGCTTGATAAATAAATAAATTGCTGTCGTTCTGTCAGTCTGTCGGCTGTCTGGTTATTTATTTGCCAATTGCCAAATAATTTTCGTCCAGAAGATAGCAATAGAAATTCTATTCGGCTCTGCTCGGTTGCCATGCCATGGGTTCCTATCATAATTTGTCGCTGGCTCTGTTCTAATTATAAATTATAAGGCAATTAGCTAATAAATTCCAAGCTGCTATGATTAAACCCACACGGACACGCACACGCACACAAATACAAATGCACAGAGCGCAGACAGACAAATGCATTCGGCTCTTATCTCTGTATCGTTGGCAGCCCCTTCAGGTTGCCTTTTGTTTGCCAGCCCAAAAACAAACATAACATTTCCAGTTAATTAAAGCTGCAGTCAAGTGGCCCATTTCGAAGACTTCGAGACTCGACTCGACTCAAGTGCTGTTTGCCCAGTCCAAGGCTCGATTACACTACAAATTTGTGTTAATTAATTAAAATTGCTTTGTACTGCAGCACACTAAACAAAAGAATCGTCTTCAATTCAATTGTTTGTTTATGGCCAAATACCCAGGCACTGGGCCACTTTCATTTTGATTAGCCAGGCAATTGTCTCAGCATTCGTTTCAGGCTTTAATAGAGGTGCAACGACTGCGAATGAGGGACATCAAATGCAGGCAACACTAAAAGCTCAAGTACCTTAAAAGGGGGCCAACGAGTACTCTGTGGTGAATGAACGATATCCATTTCAATGGGCCAGATAAGATAGGCAATAAGATAGTAATCAAATGTATGTGCAGTAGGAAGGAATATGAAAGCATTAATTTAAGTTTATAATGTGGTTTAATGAGCAATATTATTAATCGCAAATAATGGACAAACTTGAGATAATTCTAAATCTATTTATAAGCTCCAAATTAACATATATTCATATTTATACACATGAATTTGAAGTACATTATGTGAACAACTCTCGCAAATTTCTTTCAAAGTGTGAGAAAAATTTATTCAGCTCTAGGGAAGCCAATCGAGAAACTCTTCAACAAACCATTAATCAAACGCCTGAATATTTTTTGCCGCTGCGCTGCAATCTGCCTATTTGAAGCATGGATACACTAACAACTGCCAACAAAGTAAAAACATAAAAGACTACAATTTAGCGATTTGGCAGATTGATTGGCAAACCGGCAACTAACACAACCTCTCTCTACTCTAGTTTCACGAATTTATTTCGAGCTATATTTATGCACATTTCTAGGCCGTGAAATACAAATATCAAATTAAGTCTTTAAACCATCTAGAATATTTGCAGCACTGTTATGCAAATGTTCACAAATGATATCGCGTATTATTGCCAAACATATGGTAAATAATTATTCAAGAAGATCACATATTAATCTGTAGATAGCTGAAAATCAAATACCTTTTAGTACATGTTTTAAAAATTTTAAGCCACGACACAATAAACAACAATAAAAACAATATTAATTAAAATTAGCTTGTAAGCTGTAAAGCATATAATAATAATCTGTACTCAAGCTTAATCAGTCGAAAATGTTGAGCAAATTACAGTAGCGTCGACAAGTGTATATACACGTATATAAATATATGTATATACATGTGTACATATTTATGAAATAACACGACGTCACTTATACGCAACGTTGTACGCATTGTCGCCAGTCTTACGGTGCGTATGAGTGACGTTTTTCAGTTCACGGCTGTTTAATTTCGTCTTAATGAGTTGTTTATCTCTGGTAACTGCTGTTGTTGTTATTGTTGTTGTTGCTGTTGCTGTCACTGTTGTGGGCGTCACATCGTTGTATTTTTAACTGATTTGGACGCGTCTTTGTTACTGCTACTTTTTTTGGTAGTGTCAGTGTTAGCCTCTTTTTTTTTAATTTGTAACAGTGTAAAGAGACAGCTTTTATAAATAATATAAAAATTATTTAATTTAAATAGTTTGTATAAAAAAATTTGCACTTAATATTCTTATCAATATGTCATATATATTTGGAAATCGATTCATATTATTATTGAAGTTGTTTTTACGGGCACTCTTTTTGACACATTCGGAAAATTAAATCCCCGTCAATCAAAGTCGTTAAACTTTTGCGTTGTTGCTCCTCCCGCACTTCAGTTCAATGTGAGCGACTGTGGCTGGTAAATAAAGCAGTGAAATGTTAATTCAATTAGGCTTTGATTAAATTTGCAAGTAATTAATAAAGCGTAAATTGCAATGGCAATGCAACATCATTACCATCATCATCATCATCGTCATCATCATCATTGTTATATGGGAATTAAAATTGACTTTCACTTGCCCACATCCCCGTGCCAATGTGCACTCCAGCTCTAAGCCGCTTTGACGTCAATACATTTGCCACTTGTATACGAAATGTTTTTCACAGCATGCAACAATTTTAAGCGGCTTATATATAAATAGAAAAATATATATATATATATATATATATATATATATATATATATATATATGTATGCTAATATTATTTATTATTCTCCCCATTTGTTGTTTTATTGAATCAAACGCGAAATTTGCAAAAATATGCTAAATGAATAAAACCCAACCAAAAACCAACAAACAACAACCACCGAAAAAAAAGCGGGCCGAACACAACATAAAAGCGCTAGTAAATGCCAAATTAGCAGCAGTAACTAAAATCGAGTTTGATATTGCCTTGCCATTGGCAATACCCGCAACAGACCAATAACTAAACAGAGAAGCCCACAAAACAGCCAATGCCGGAGGCGTAGCGGGTGGAGCTTGGCTAACCAAAGTCGACATGATGCTTCAGTTTATAAGCCACAAAACGTGTTAGATTTGTTTCAATGGTGCTAATTGCTTAATTGAAACTGTTTTTGCATTGCATTTACTGTTAGCTAACTCACCGCCCCAACCCCCTTTCCCCCCAACCCGCCCACCGTTGTGCCTTTCATAGCAAAATGTCAATTAGTATTTGAATGCTAAAAGCCAAAAAATCGACAATACACCAAATTAGCTGCTCGCATGACACACACACACACACACACACAATCACCACACCCCACTACACCGCACCACACCTCTCGCACGTTCCAGCACATGTCACGCTGTCGTATACGTAATATACATTTTGATTAGCATTACGCATACGCCAGGTTGAGCATTTGATATTTCAAATGCATGGCGAAAAATTGTTTCATTTTAATTGCAAATTTGTAAATTTGCTAGTGCCCAGCACATCATAATCATAATTGGCCAGGGGGCAGCTGCAATGGACGACTCCGCTGCTGCAGCAGCATATTTCAATAATTGAAGCGCGCTATATTTTTAATTAGTTAAATGCGCGTTTAATTAGCTTTATAAATTATGCACATGCAGCGGTTAGTTGCAAACTCTGCCACGTTTTTTTTATTTTTACTATTTACTATCCTTTACAGTTGTTGTCTCTTTTTTATCGATTCTCCGTTGACTTTGGAGTTTATTTTTGTATAATTTATGAATATTTGCACAACAGTCAGTCAAAGTGGAATGATGGTCTTTCAGTTATGATTTATTTATGTATTTGTTGGCATATTTTTTACCACTCTGGCTGTTTGCTTGCCTGCCCGCTCGCCTGTTTATTTGTTCATTTGATTGTCTTTTCGATGTCGACGGAAATGAACTGCGATTTTTATATATTAATCGCTGCATGATTTATGGATAAATAATTGTAATACCTTTTTACTACGTGCAGTAGCTGTCAGCAGTGGTTTTAAATTATGGAAGGAGAGTGAAAGGCAAGCAATGGAAAAAATAAAATCAGAGCTATATAAATGTGCAGCAAAGGAAATAAATTAATTGCCAACAAAAGTTAATAAAATATTTATAATTTTATACATTGGGGTAATAATTACAAAGTATTAACCTATATTAAATAAATGCATTTTTATTAATATATATAACTGTCCCACATATTTTTAATTTCAACTTGAATATGTGTTAAGTTCTTTTGTTAAGTAATTTAAAACTTACCTTTGATCAGCTGATCTGTTTAACGTAAAGCATACGCACCCTTAGCAATTCAAATATAAAGCGCGCGCAAATTAGTGCTGTTAAACGTCGCACAGCTGAAGCGCTCTCACACAGCTGCCCAAGCTGCTCACATGAGGAACTGAGCGAGAGCGTCAAAGAAAACAAAACAAAACAAAAAGCGACGCGCAATTAGCGCTCACACACTCACGCACACGCACACAGAATTAATAGCAGACACTACCAGACAACAACAATAATAACAACAACAACAACAGCAGTGAGCAAACACGTTCCACAGTTTGACGCCGCCGCATGTTAACGACCGCGCAAAGAATGCAGCAGGCAGCACAGCGGGCAGAACATCGAGCAGAGCGCGCAGAAGAGCAGCACGACTTGCCAAGCGAACAAGACGGCAGAGCGTAACAACGCAACAGAGCCAGAGAGCCAGGCAGCGAAGAGAGCGCGAGCGTAAAAGAGCAGTAGAAGAACTTGCTGGCTGGTAAATTGTATTGGCGACAAAAGCCAAGCGTCGTCGTCGTTGTTGTCTTTGTTGTTGTCGTTGTCGTCGCCGCTGCGTGTGGCTTTTATGGCTAGTTTAAAATTTAACCACAGCTACAAAAACAACAACAACTGCAAAAAAACAGCAAAAATCAAAAGAAGAGGCAGACAAAGTCGCAGACTGAAACGAAATTCGATTAAAAGGCAACAGCATAAAAGTGTGAAAATGCTGACACAGCCAAAAAGGGCTGTGGCTGTGACTGAGGTTGTGGCTGAGACTGCGGCTTTAGGCACCGATCAGCACAAGCACAGACACAGACACACACACACGCACACAGCCACAGACAGCAGCGTCGCTTTTGTTGACTGTACAACGGGGCGTATACTCGTTTTTTTCGGCTTGCGTGCTTTCTACAACCGTCAGCCAAATAATGTGTATACGTTTGTAGATTTTTTTTAATCGTATTTGTTGTTGCTGTGTTTGTGTTTGTTGTGCGCTTTTTACGCTTTCTACACCAACAATAACAACAGCAGCAACAGCAGCAAACTCGCCACACTTAATTTGCATATTTTTGCACAACAAAAATCGTTGTGTCTGCCTGTGTGTGTGTGCGTGTGTGTATGGTGTGCTCTTGTCTGCATGTTAGCTGTCACGTTGACTATCTTTTTGGCTATTGTGCTGCACACACTCACACACACACACACACATACACACACACACACACACACACACACACACACACACTGAGATATGCTGTGCAGCACCACGTCGTATGCGTAATATTGCATTGAAAGCGCATACAGCAACCAAATTTTATCTTTTTATGTTTTTTATCCTATTTTTTTTTAGCTATTTCTGCTTAGCTACGTTTTTCTAGTTTTTCGCTGATTTTTTATACAAAAAAAGGTAGATTTCCTGCTTTTGTTTGTCGCTCGCTTTGTCAAAAAATATATATGAACATATACAGACATAAGTATGTATATATAGGGTATGTATATGGCAAAATAAATTGTCATTGGCGACGCTTGATGATGATAAGCATCGAATAATAAAGAAAAAATTGCGAATGAATATGCAACAACACAATAAATAAATGCGCAAAACGAATGAAAGAAAACTATTCAGAATTAAATAAATACTCAGAAAGAAAAGAAAATATACATATTGTTCAACCGCTAAACAAATAATTGATCAACTACCACAAATATTTTTCACTGCTTTTTAATTTAAAAAAGCTTTAATTCAAGCTATTTTTTCAAGGTTTATTTACCTGATTTGTAAATAAAAGGGGATTTAATGCGAAAATATAGAAGAAAAAATTAAAGTTAAATGAGAAAAAGCTTGCAATATAAAAATAAATTATTAAAATTCAATCATAGAATTAAAAATTAAATAAATATTCAATACTCGAAATAAACCGCTAAGTAAATCTTTAACGGATGAACTGAGCTAACTCTGATTCCAACCCGTTCCGAACTAGATCCTGTTTTGTTCTCTCTCTCTACTCTCTGTCCAATTGCCACCCCTTTTGACCACATGCTCAGACCAGAGACTACCCCATTTATGAAATGACAAACTATCTTGCATTTTGCTCTCTAACATTTGCGCTCTCAATAAATATGTTATTCACCCACCCCCTTTTGCTGATCCCAAATCGAAGCGTGCTGTTAAAATGACAAAGGGACTGCAGCAGCAACAGCAACAGCAGCTGCTGCTTGGCCATAATCATAAAACTAAAGGCCATCGAAAGCACGTAAAAGGTGTACGGCACAAGATGCAAGATACACACACCCCAAAACGGCTCAGTTATATTGAGGTGATTGCACTAAGGGTTGATTGGTTGAAAGCAACAATTGCATAAAGAAATCATAAATGTATTTTCATTGGACTCTTGGTAATATTTATGTATATATATATATATATATATATAATTTGTCTTAGTCTTTAACTACAGAACTATAAATTTTTGTTCTGGTTATCGGTTTGTAAAGTTCGCTGACTTTTTTGTCTTTTCACTTAGATTAGGATTCGAGAAAATTTTTGAGAACAAATCTCTTAAAAAATGAGTTGCTTAAAATAAACTATTCAATAAATATATATGTATAATAAGCAGTGTTCTCATAAGTTGGGTATGCATCAAGTTTATAAAGTTTACAAATAATTGTATATGCATTTATGTATATATAACTAGATTTAATTTGGAATTTGAGTATGCGTAATTTTAAAAGAGTTTACACATATCATAAATTAGATAATTCATGACTGGCCATGGCTTTGCTTCATGTTCATGTTTCATCAAATTACATTTTATTATTTGTATACATCAAATTTAATTCGTCACAACAACTCTTAAAATTGACTTGTTGCTGTTTATGTGGAGAGGTACAGTTAATTATATAAACATTCAAGTCAAAATGTCATGGTTTTTTACAAAATATCTTTAAAAATCCACAACGATTCAAGTTAAATGATATTTCAGTTGTTCTTTGCTTTTGTTCTTATTTCTCAGAAATTAACAATTTTCTGTTTGTTTCTTAATATAATTCGCAATTTATCGTTTGACTGTTTGTCTATACAAAAATTATTATGTGTATATATAAACTCTTTGCAGTCTCTTGTTTATTTTTTTTTTAGTTTTTTGTTTGTTGTATTTTCTTTTTATAATTAATGCTTTTAAAACGTAGTCTTTTATGTTGTTTAAATGTTAATTAAATGCGAAAAAAATGTTACCTTGGATGGTTCTTCTTCAAAAAAGTTTTCTTCATTATAATAATAATAAGTCTGTATACATCGAGAATACTTAATCCCTGCAAAATTGAAAATCTTATAAAGAAAGCGAAATCGTCATCGTCGCCAGTTCTGCGAGGTGTACCCTAGGCTACAGAGTTTCAAGTACAGAGTTGCATCTTAAGCTAATGAGTAAGAATTGTGGATTGGAGTCTGATAAGTCTTTAGATTTCCGCCTGCTGTCCAACAACCGTAAAATAGCTTGTGATCTTGCGGTTAGTCTTCGTCTTCCCATTGCCGGACACATCGTCCGCTGTTGAGCCGCTGGACAGCGCATTTTCCTTTTCCAGCGTGATCTCTTCGTCATCATCATCCGCTTTGGCAGGCTCCACTTGCATGGAGACCGTGACCGAAACCTGCGCGCATCCTCCACCGTTGCCGGCCCCCGCATCTGCGGCCAGCTCATCGATGCTGTGCTTGCCTTCATCTGATTCCAGAGCAGCCGGCGAATCTTCCGCCATATCGTTGAGAAGGCTACGCTTCAGCTCATTCAGCAGCTTCTCCTGTGCGGCGATCTTCTCCTGCAGCTTCTCGCGACGCGGCCGACGCGTCGCGGGTTTCGATTTGGTTATATCTGTGGACGGTTGCTCCGCCTGCGATTCGCTGGCCGTGGCTTGTCCGCCGTGCTCGCGCTGCTGATGACGCTGCAGGTTGACGCGCGAGGAGTAGCCTCGCTGGCAGGCACCGCATGTAAACGGTTTCTCGCCTAAAACAGAAAGAGAGGACAACATTTAGACCAATTATAAAAGATGGTGGCTAATCAAATCCGCTCACCTGTGTGCCTGCGCATGTGCACGCGCATGTCGATTTTGCGGGAGAAGCGCTTGTCGCACATCTCGCATTGGATGGGCTTGTCGCCGAGATGCGTGCGCCGGTGCACAATGAGATTCTGGCGGGCGCGGAACGCCTTGCCGCAGAGGTCACAGCTGTACGGCTTCTCGCCGGTGTGCACGCGCACGTGAATGGCCAGATCGGAGCTGCGCACGAATCCTTTGCCGCAGCGATCGCACTTGTACCGTCGATCGTTCTTGTGGTGGCGCATGTGCAGCGCCATGTCCTGTTTGGTGGCCAGCGGCAGGCCGCACAGTTCGCACTTGAACGCCTTCTCGGCGCGATGGCGCAGCTGGTGCTCGGCCAGGCGCATCTTCAGCCGGAACGCGCGTCCGCATTGGCCGCAAACGTGCGGCTTCTCGCCGGTGTGCAGCCGGAGGTGATCCTGCAGCCGCGAGAAACGCTGAAAGGTCTTGCTGCAAAAGTTACAGGTATGGATGGTTCCAGTGCGTTGCGATTCCTCGGATGACTCGCGCTTGACGGAGGCCGCTGCAAGACTATCATCTGTGGAGCTGTTGTGTAGCGTTATGCTCTCAGCGTCGGAGTCGGTGTCCTTCGGTTCGTCCAGCTCATCGTCGTCCTCATCTTTCACATCGACCACATAGTCCACAAAGCTGCGTGCCTTGCGCGCGCGTCTCGGCTCCACTTCCTCTTTGATCTCCGGCCGCTCTTCCTTGTCCTCCTTCTGCTGCTGTGCTTCTTTGTCTTCCTTCTCCTTCTGCTTTATCTGCTGTACCTGCTCTCTGTCTTCCTTTGGCTGCTGCTCCTTTTTCCGCTTTTGCTGGGGCTGGTCTTTTTCTTCCCTTTCCTCTGCCTGCTCCTTATCTGCCTCTTCTTCCTTATCTTCCTGCACCTGCTGCGCTGTCTTTTGTGGCTTGCGGCCACGCTTGCGCTTCCCATAGCCGACTGTACTCTGACTCTCCTGTTGTTCTTTCTCCTGCTCCTGCTTTGGTTTCTCCTCCTTTTTGCGCTTGCGTCCGCCTCGCTTTCCCACTGGTAGCTTTATTATCATCTTCTTGACCTTGGGACCTCGCTCGGCTGCAATTTCCGCCACCATAGCGCTTATCATTGCGAGATCATCTTTATCGGACGCTTCCTTTTCTGGCGGCGGCGTCTCCGGCAGCTCCACCGCCTGCACCTGCACCTGCAGCTGCACCTGCGCCGGCTCTGTGACACATGGTATGCTGACCATCGGCTCGGTGGGCTCCTCCTTGGGCACCAGTAGCTTGAAGATGCCATGCTTCTCGCTCAGATGCAGCTGCAGATCCTTGCTCTGCTCGAAGGCTGCATTGCAGGCGGAGCAGAGCAACTGCTGCGTGGAGGCGCCATCCTCAGTGCCTCCGATGAGCAGCTGCGCACAGCATTTTAGGTCGCTCAACTTGACGCCGTCGCTCAGTTCCAGAGGCGGCTCCAGTTTAACGGGCTCATCGGCGACCGCTTTGCTCTTCACACGTTTGCTCTCCGCCGGCTCCACCAGCTGGTGCGCATTGCGCCAGTGTTGCGAGAGCGCCGACGCATCTCCGTAGAGCAGCGAGCAGCTGGCGCAGCTGTAAATGAAACGATGCGCCTTCTCATCCGCGTATATTTTGGCGGCCACAGCGGGCGAGGGGGCGGGGACGGAGATAGCTGCGTTGACTGCGACGCTGGCGCATGGGCTATTTGAGTTTTTGCGTTTGTTTTTATTTTTCTGGTTTTTGTTGTTGTTTTTGTTTGTGCTGCCCGGCGGACGCCCACGCGGCTTGCGCGACGCTGGCAGCGGCTTTTGCTGCTGCTGCTGCGCTGCATTCGTCTCTTTACCGTTACTGACCTGCGACTTGGCTGCGGCAGCGGCCGCCTTTAAGTCGTCCAAGCGTATGCGCTGCGCCTCTAGCTCAGCCTCGTCCTCGCTGTCGATTTGCAGCACCACATCATCGGCATCATCGTCTAGCAAAATGTCCTCCTCTTCAATGTCCAGATCCGACTCAGAGTCCTCGTCCGATTCGTCCGTGTCGTCTGTTGCGCAGCGCAGCGACGCAGCTGCGACGGCCGCTACTCCATTATGCTGTGTCTTTTTTGTTGTCGCTGCTGCGCTGCCGCTGCTATTGCTCAGCTTTAGCGCTGTCGGCATCGGCACATTTGTCATTTTTAACATGTCACAGCACGAAAAAAAGAATTGTTTGCGTTTTATATTAATTAATTCCACCTTTTTTCGTTTCAATTATTGTAATTATTATTATTTTGAGAGCACGGGCAACGCGCACCACTAAGGCCACTACAACAAAACTAAATCCACTGACGCCGCTGGCAGATTTTTTTAACGCACACACTCGCTCATTTAGTCTCTCATTCTCTCGCTCTCTCTCTGCGTCTCTTTTGTTCTTTGAGCGCACAGTATTGCCAGATGGCGTTTGAGTGAACATGGTTCAGTAAATCGTGCTGCCAGACAATAACAACGGAGATCATTATTGCCACCCTGTTAAGATCTTGATAATTTAAAACCAAGTGGCAAGACCAGCACTGCAAATAAAACTTAACATAACAATGTTAATTTTGTTGTTGCTAACAGCCGCTGTCATACACGTAACTATGTGATCAACTGAGCAGCATCGCCGTTGCCCAAGGCATCGATACGTCGATTACTTATGCATTATCGATGCAATTTACGATCTGAGCCGTTGTTGATAATCTAACGGAAATGTAAACACATTTAGGCGCGCAGCAGCTGCTGCTTACGCCAGCTAATGTTGTTTTGATAGATATTTGACTCTTGTTCAACCACATTTGGCAGCTAGACCAAAATTATTGGGTATGCGGCTCACGCGCTCAATTGGCACGTTTTAAGTGTTGCCTCCAGTGCATATTTTTGTGTTATTTTTCTTCGTTTTATGCGGGTTTCTTTAGTTGTGATCTCTTTTTTTGGCACTACTTCGTGGTTAACCGTTATGCACACACACGCACATAAATAGCAGCCCAGCCTATTGTGTACAATTTTTTTTATCGAGCACACTCCGTGTGTACATTGTTGCTACAGCGGGCAACATGTGCAAAAGTCAATTTGAAAATTGCGGCACAGCTCGGCTGTCCCCCTTCAACACGCCCCACTACTAAGCAGGCCGCCTGCCAACTGGTACTTTGTGGTCCACTTTTCATTGTGCTGCCGCCGCCGACGCACATAAACAACGTGCTACGACTCCCCTCTAACCCCAGTGTGCACACATCGGCAAGTTGTTTATATTGTTTTTAATAACATTTAACGCTGTGGCAACATGTGCGCTGTGCATTGCATAAATTACTCTAAATGCCTATGCGGCATAAGTCAAATATTTTTTACTTGCCAACGGCTTTAAAAACCACTCACATAAACTAAAACTAAATACATTTATTTATTTCAAAAAAGAGTAGAAAAATTATATAAAAAATGTATAACAAACATAATATCTTAAAATTTAAAAGATACTCAGAGCAACAAAAGAGAAAAAAATATTTTGGCGGTTTAGTTCACGGCTCGAACCAATCTGTTTGATTCAATTCGTGAACCTGAATTTCAACATAAATGATTCCGGTTTGTGGTTCAAACCTTAGTTTTTCACATTTCTTTAAGTCTTAATGGACTTACATAAAAAATTGATCAAAGCACCTCTGATAAAATCAAATTTTCTCCAAAATGCTGTAATAATAAATACCAAATTTATGAGTAGAATATATATTTGGAGACATCAAACACTAATTAAAAAATTAAAAAATAAATTTTAATTTAATAGTTGTCCTGCCACAATACCACTATCACAAGCACTGATTTTAACAGGCAGAAAAAATATGTCAAATTTGCGCCTAAACTGAATTGGCTTGCTTATTAGCAACATCATTATATAACATTGTCCACTTACCTTTCTACAAGTAATCATAAAGGACAGTAAATTGCGCTAAATATTCGGTCATTGTTATCCTAAAGTTAAATTAGGTTTTTGGCTGCTTTCATTTGTGATTTCCTCATTTTTCTAGTGACTATAAACGCATTGTGCGGGCGTCTTTGTGTCGGCGGGTTGGCCAAAAGTGAAATAGCGGCACGGGAAATGAAATATTTGTGAACAAATAGACACACTTATTACGTTTTCGTCCTGGCGGCTGCTGCTGCTCCTCCCGTTGTTAATGTTGTTGTTGAATGCTTTTGGCGCGTGTTCGCTGCTCCGGCAATGTCTTCATGTTGTCTGTTTTGTCCTTTTTATTGTTGTTCTGCCTTTAACTGACATGCCGCAATTTTTCTTCATTTTTTTGCCCCACCGTACAACGTGTCGTGGGCAGGCTCCAAGATCCCTCCGAGATGGATGGGTTACTTTCATAATAATTTAGCAGTTAGTTTTAATGCGCTACGGTAACTAACAGGGGCGTGGCTGGACAACTATAAAAAAAAATAAAAATATAAATCAAATAAGTACTAACATAAATATTCGGAATATTAAAAAAAAACAATTTTTTTAGTTTTGCGAATTTTTGTTCAAAAATTCTTTGGTTGCAGCTCATACAGAATTCGATACAATCGAATCCTTTTGCCGCATCCCATGTCCTGTCAGTCGTGCAAACATGTTCATAATCATTTTTCTTGTTTCCACAATGCCGCAGCCAAAGAAAAACATTGCAATTTCCTCGCAACATGCGTTGTGGGGCAAAGTCGAAAGCATGTTCGCCTCGTTTACCTCGTTGAGAGCTGAGCAAAAAAATATTTGCATGAACATACCTTGAACAAGTTTAATTAGTTAAGCGAAATGAAACCCCGCCCCACCCTCCGCAAATCCAAACCAGACGCATAAACCTTGGGGTTTCAAGCGTTTGACATGAATCAGACTCCCCCAGAGCGAGGTATAGTTTGTAGTTAACGCCTACCGGATAATTCCCCAGACATTGTCTGAAAGCCGCAACTTCAAATACAAAGTTGGAGTTGACTTCAAACGAGATGGGGGAGTGGGGTCAAGGTATTTTGAAGGAAGCCTGGAGCCCGGGCAACTGAGAGTAGTCATAATAATGTTTCAAGGCCGCCTTGGCCCCACATTGGGGAGAAATTTAAACGGCAATTTGGTACCGTGTTTACCAACCCCAAGGACATAGGACAAAGTACAGACGAACGACGTTAGCAGCAGCATCCAAATACTGTGGAGGCTAGTGAAGTTTTATATACATTTGGTTGGGGAGGACATCAACTGCTTACGTGCCTGGCAAGCATCACAGACCGCGAGCACCCTGACATCCCCCAGCCCCCAGCCCCCCATTCCGTTGTTATTCTTGCTTATGCCTGCCAGGCATGGCAATAGCCATGTCGTCGTCCTGGGCACGTCATTTTTGGCTGCTTGAGCTGCGTCGTTTGTTTTCCTTTTTTTCTCTCTTCTTCTTCTTTATACAGTGGTTTTGGCGCCCAAATCCACACAGAGCCAGAAACGGAAAACACTAACGCATCGCCCCCAACATAAAGTGTGTTTAACTTTTTTTTTCTTCTTTATTTTTTGGTGAACGCCCAAATATCTTTGGCCTGCCTTAGGTTATGCTTTTTTGGTCTTCTTGCTATTGCTATTGCTTATTGTTGTTGTTGCTTGGGATCTCCATGACCTTTAGCATATTGACTAGTGAGGATTTTTTTGTTGTTGTTGTTTTGGTGTCCATTTTGCTTTTGGCTTATAACTTGCGGCGCATACTTTATGCACAACGCACTTACACTTTGTGCCTTTCTTCTTTTTATATACACACAGATATATATATATATATATACCGTTCCATTCGTTTTACTGCTGCACTTCATTTTATTGTGGTGCTAAGCTGCGCTTGGGGAATTGAAATGCGTATATCCTGGGGGCTTATGCCGTCAGACAGTTCATCAAATGAAGCTTTTAAGTGACGCTCCCCAACCGATTTAATAATTTAATATTTTATGCCCGAAAACAAAGTAAATTTAAGTGTGCACTATAAAATAGATCTTTAGATATGCAGCCAATCTGTAATGTCCTTTTACCGCAATTACCAAAAGTCAATTGAAAATTACAAAAAGGCTAAAGCTCTGCTGAGCTGTTTTGCACAACAGAACAGCTTAACTGACTCACCATATGGTTGAACAACCCTTACCCCATCCCCTTGCCCCGGTCCCCACTTCGCTGCCTACACACAAATGACAATGAGTTTCCATTTTGTCTGCTTCTGGTGGCTTGTGTCCTGTGTGCATCATCAATTTAATTTCGTAAGCTTACAAAGCGTTGCATAAAAAATGAACGTCCGTTCATGTGGGTGTAAAAACGCTGCCAGCTTTTGAATTTCCCCACCAACACCCACACATACACACACACAAAAGGGTGTGAAACGAAGCGTGCACCGTTTTCGTGTGTTTTTTAAAGCCACCCAGCATGCGGCTAATCTTCAAAATCGTGTAGCACGTCTCTAAACGCTTGCCGCATCAACAGTTTTCCCCGTTCTACTAGACGCAGGGCGGCTTGCTGACTCACCTCCAAGCAAAGCAGAAGGACATTCGGTATTTGCCCCCCAAAAACAACAGGGCAATTGCAATAAAAAATTGTGTTGCCTACTTTTAAGGGTTGGACGCAGCTTGCAGATTTCCGCCGGTGCGAGTTTTGTTTCGCTTTTAGCAAAACGTTGCGACATTTAAACATAAAAATTTCATTAATGTACACAGCACACCCCCCACAAAACTATAGGTAGGGTGGAGGGGAGATTGGATCGTCCCAAAGGTACAAAAGAATTGATTTGGTAATTTGGATTGTTTTTGCCTTTTTTACCTTTTTACTTATTGCTGATAAGATAAGGTTTGAAAAAGTTGTAAACTATATATCTCCCTTAGTTTTAATGCTAGATGCAGGCCACTTTTTCAGACAGATTATTGATTATCTTCTATAAAGAAAGCACAAAATAGGTGCAAAAAAATCGATAATATTTAAGCAGCGAAAATCTACATCTCACATAATTTTAAAACTAAAGTCACCGAATATTGTCAGACAGTTTTCCGATAATCTCCACTCCACAATTTATATCTGAAAAATGTAAATAGTAAAAATAAATAAATAAATACATAATTAAGAACTTTTCTTGACTGATTTGAGCCCATATTCTGTGAATGAGTATTATGCAGTCGGTTACTCCAGACTTTTTCTTTTGTAGCTATTGCATATTTAATGTTTAAAGCCTTGATTTCAACAGGGGGCATAGCAATAAGGCCAATTTACAATTGCGAAAACTTCTTTTAATTCTATCACGTTTTTTTCAGATCGGGCCAATCATAGCGAGGCCACCATTGAGGTCTGTCGCCACTGTCCGCCCGAGTACGAGGTCGAATCGCTGCCCTCCTACACGATTGTCTCGGGCCTGCCCACCTACGACGATGCACTCGAGGAGTTCCGCAAGGCGGGCATTATCCTGACGCCCTCCATAGTGCCCGTCATCAAGATATTTGAGAGCGTCAACGAGGCTGGCGGTGCCAAGGAGTCGGCGGTGGCCTATAGCCTGGTGGAGACTGCCACTGGCGGCGATGCCAATTTGGACAACATTTCGCTAAACTCCATCACGTGCAATTGCGGCGGTGTGAGCGGCGGCTCCTCGCCCACCGGCACGCTGCCCAGCTACAATGCGGCCATGGTGGCTGCAGGCGCCAGCGGGACACCGCTCAGCTCGCAGGTGATCGAGCTGTCGCCGGAGCACCTGGCCTCGCTCTCCCAGAAGCGCCTCTCGCTGCAGATCTCATTCAACAATTCGCTGCGCCGCCGCTCCCGCACCACGCTCCGCAATCATTTGCTGCGCTCCCGCGCCGTGGGGAACACCGCCGGCCTGGGTCCCGTCGACACAACACTTGCACCCTCAGCCCTAGCCAGCGGGACAGCAGCAGCGACGGCTCCCCCTAGAGATAGCCAGGTGCTGCCGTCCATCCATCGATCGTCCTCGTCGGTGTCGCTGTCCAGCGAGCGCCAGCTGCTGGATCAGCGCTTGAGACACTTGCATCACCGTGGCTCCTTGTACTGAAGAGGAGCGTTCCAAATGCAAATCGCTCAAATTTCAATTACTTAACTCTTAGCTGTAAGCGACAACAACCAACAACTGATATATCAAATAAAAACTGTTTAAATGTTATCTTTACAATTCTGTTTATCTCTTTCCTATTTCTCAAGGCAGTTAAAGTTGCGAGCAGTAAAATTTAGAGAATTTTCTTAATTTTTTTGCATATAATCAAAGAATTAACGCTTTTGCTTCAATTAAATATTAAGCACTAAAAAGAATTTGGAAATAAGCAAAGTTAAGTGTTGGGAATTTTATAATTTCCATCCTATTAAAAATTATGCAGTTATAAAAGATGTAGTAAAAAAGTTCTGATGCCAGAAAACGAATAATAAATAAAATTTTATATGTAATAAAAAGTTCAGTTTCTGACATTTCAGAACCAAGGCAAAGAAATTGCATTTACCAAGACTGCAAGCGGATTCGAACGTGAAACTCAAATATTTTTAAAATCAGAAACTAAACTTTAAAACTGCCCGAAAACTAAACCACTTCTTCTTTCAAAATGCTTTAGTTTGTTTTCTAAATCGTAAACTTCATCTTACTCATTATCAAAAATAAACAAATTTTAAGAAAATAAAATATTCTTCGCAAGATGTTCGACTTTTGTCAAATCTTACCCACATTTTGAAGACCACCCATCAAAAATACAAATTTTTAATTATGTAAATAAAAGCATATTTTTCTATAAATAATAAATACTTGTAACACATTTTGCTTAATAATTGCGGTGAATTTTTTTTTTTTTTTTATTGTATTTGTTGAAATAAAATGACGAACGAAGGTTCGAGTCCAAAGGGGTAAGATGTGGAAAATAGGGTTCACAAGCCAAACAAAGAAGCTAGGCAATGAATAGTTCAAAAAATATGATTTTTTTTGGGTTTTACAAACAACATATAAATAATAACAAATAACCAAGTCGAACAGGTGTTTCAAAATCAATTTAACTGTCAGTTTGGCTAAACTAGCCAAAGCTTGGGTGGCTTTCAGTATTTTTCGTGAAATTGCCCGTCGTATCTGTTTGTCAAATTTGACGTGGCACAGAATTCGCCAGAATATATCTCGAAATAAACGCGCTTTGAGCTGATTTTCAACGGAAATGCATGGCGCAGAATGAGAAAGCGCCAGTCCAGCGTATAACAAGTGAAAACTTTGCCTGACGCTTGCCATGGCAACGAGTTTTGGGTTGTTGTTTGTGGACGCCGCAGGCTTTGGTGACTATTCGCCGGAGTTTCCCATCTGCGATGAGCGGCACAACACGCACCGGACTGGTGCCCACGCCGAAGCGCCATATCAGATTTATCAAAAAGGTAAAGTGAAGTTAATAACGAGGAAGCTGAACTAATCCGAGGCCCACAGCGTAAGAATCTGCATGATGCCCGCATGCCGTTGAAATTTGAGGCGCAGCCGATGCCCCTTTCGCTGCGTCCCTTTGGTGGGCTATTCAATCCGTTTGCCAAGGGCTGTTCGGTGCTCTGTAATCATCCAGCGCCGCCGGCCGTGAAGGATGTCATCAACCAGCTGAAAACCTCGCTGGCCATTGAGGGCAAGAGTCCGGCGCAGGCGGCAAAGGTGAAGCCGTCGGAGGAGCAGCTGCAGCCGCATGAGACCGACAACATACCGGAGGATCTGTTTCGACGCTATGCCGAAACCGATTCCAGGCCCATGACGCCAACGCCGACCGTGACCAGCATTCATACGCGCACCAGTGCCGGCTCCTTTTACCGGCGTTGCATTACGCCGGAATGGGGCAAGCACGAGAACATACAGCGCAAGAAGATTATATTGGATCTGCGGCGCTCGCACTCGCAGGAGACCTTGTACTGGAAGCCCAGCTCGGAGCTGACGCAAAGCGGCATCGAGGAGGGTAAGAAACCGAAGAGTGCTGGGGCCAACGAGGACAAGAAGCCACGACGTCAGCCGTCCAGCGAGCAACGACCCAAATCCTCGCTAGGCACAGCGACGCTGGCACCAGGCGTCGATCAACACGACGAGGCGGAGCCAAAGCCGCTCAAGACATGCATCAATGAGCACGACCTAAGCGACGAGGATGCGCGACGTGGCAAAAAGCGCAAAAAACTGAAGCCAACGCAGGGTGCGTAAAGGATACCCTGTAAATTGTTAAAGATGTACGAATAATAGTTGAAAATTGTTTTAGCCACCACCACGTTCCATTTGAGCGAGGATCCCGAAACTCAGGTGGCGACCCTGGGCCCGGATTCGCTGAATGCCAGCACCAGACCCAGCCTGATTCCCAACGCGGCGGGTTTGCTGCCCAAGGACAAGCGCGAGATTGAGCGGGAACCCATTCTACTCAAGGGCAGTTTCCTCACCGACGAGGCCTTTCAAGCGCTCAAAACGGATCTAACTGTGGATCTAATTGAGAACACCTTTGGCAGATATGTGAGTATTGATGGAGCATCTAAGATCCCCAAAAATATCCTTTTCCTCTAGCTCAATCGCGCGCTGCGTGAGGCCATCAAGTATATGCCAAAGACAGTGCACAAGCCGCCGGAGGATGTGGAAAAAATAGCGGTTAGCTCGAGCTCCAAAATGCCACGCAAGTTCTCCAAGTCCGCCACGCGTTTCGATGTGCCCATGGATCTGTCCATGCTAAAGAGTTCGTACAAGATTTCAATTTGTCTAAGATTTTAGCTGCAACTGAAGAGAACTTTTCATATTCGCAGCCATGACGCCGTGGGATTACCTAAGCAAATATGTGTGGGTGTCGCAGCAGCGCAAGCAGCTCTACAAGCGTGTCTTTCTCAAGTATCTAAGCCGCTGCGAGGAACCGGAAACGGAACTGGCGCTGGGCAAAGAGGAGGCGCCGCTCGTTGAGTACAAGGAGCGCACAATGTTGTGGCGCAGCTTGCCACAGGCTCTGGAGGATGTCTTGGAGTTTCATGGCACCGAACAAAATGTGAATAACACACTTACCCGTTTGGGCTACAAGCAGGATGCCATTGGCAATTTGGACTTTCGCGCCTGGTGCGGCATTGTCTCTTTTGCGGAGCGTTTGGCCCTGTCGAATCCCGCTTGCAGCGATGATGACTCGTGCGATGAACTGGAGAAGGCTGACTTTAACAGTATGGAGCAGATAATTGATCAGTTTGAAGTACCCAAAAGTCTGCGTGAAATATTTAAAATTATTCGAGTAACACATAAACTAAAGTATTAAATACGTTTTGAATAAAGCGCACAAATATAAACGATAACTCTCCAACTCTTTATCGATAATTGCAGGCTTTCTGCCATTCACCATTCACGGTTACACAAACAGCTGTTGCCGCTATAAGAAATCGATACTTTTTGAGAGCTTATAGCCAGTTTGTTTGCTTTTTGCTAAATTTTCTATAATTAAATTAAGAATACATCATGGCTACGCTGGAGGACAAATTACTGGGCGAGAAACTGGAGTACTACTGCAGCAGCAGCGAAGGCGAAGATAATGGAGATGATGGCGACGATGAGCAGGGCGCTCGTGGAAAAACTGCTGGCTCCGGTCTGACAATCAACACAGATCCAAATGCAGCTCCTGCGGGCGGTTTTCGCCAGCAATGCTCAACCAATACCGGGCCCAAGGGCGTTGTGCAGGACTGGCAGCGTTTCAAACAACTCGAGGCGGAGCGGCGCGAGGAAACGGAACGTCAGCGCTTGGCACTGGCCAATAAGCTGAGCATGACCACAGCAACAGCCGCCGAGGATGAAGAGCGCAAGCGGCAGGAGGAGCTAGATGCTGAATTTGCCGAACTGATGAGCGAAGACTTTTTGCAGCAATATCAAAAGCAGCGCATGGCCGAAATGCTGCGCCAAACAGGACACCATCAGCAATTTGGCAAAGTGCTGCAACTGGGCACCCACGAGGAGTTTCTGTCGTGCGTGGAGCAGGAGAATAAGCACACAACCATCATTATACACATCTACGAGCGCAACCAATCGGCCTGCGGCACGCTTAACAAGTGCCTGGACACGTTGGCCAGCGAATATCCGTCCATTAAGTTTGCCAAGATCTGCAGCTCCGTGGCGGGCATGAGCCGTGATTTTCGTACCAAAGGCTTGCCCGCCCTATTGGTGTACAAGGCGCAGGCGCTAATTGGCAACTTTGTGCGGCTAACTGACGATCTAAGCGATGACTTTTTCGCCTCCGATGTGGAAAGTTTCCTCATCGAGCACGGCATTATAGTGGACAAAGCCTTGTACAACTAAATTTAAAGATTGTGAAATCTATAAATTAAGAGCTGACCAAAAAATGTGTTCGCAAGACTTGCATTTAAGCAGATCGCACTTAATTCATCAGTTTTTAAGTATAATTAATTTGGTTCGCAAATGTTTGAAATTTAGTTATTTATTTTTCCCATTCAGTAATTAGTTACATTATATGTTTGATTCTTGAAATCTTGTATACAGCTTATGTGCAACTTTTTGTAATGAGGAAAAACATAGAATGTCAATTTATTTTCGTTTATAGTATATATACAAAAGCCAATTTTTTAAAAATATAATATTTAAAAAATGTATTCGAAATGCAGTCGCAGCAGATTTATAAAGTGTCGATGTACGTATTACATCTATGTGGAACAGATCCTGCACACTTGATACGGTAAATCATTTTTGTTTTTCATCATCAATCAATCATATACAATAAAAATAAGATTTATAATATTTAAGGGCTAATGAATGTACTTCACTCGTAATCGTACTATGTAAGATTTATACATATACAATACAATATTTATACATATAATTTATATTTAAATAGCTTATAGCCTAACATAAACGGGCAATATAAAAATTATGTTGATAATAAAAGTTTTGCTAATCAACAAGTTGGTGTTGCTTGGTTTCTTTTAACTTTTTAGTTGGGTTTTTTAAGAGCTCCATTACATTGGCTTCATACTATGTATGAAATGGCCAATATAAAACTTTAACTAAGCCTAATTACATGTATGTATAAATTCAAATTTTTTGTTTTTTCCTTTTTCAAACAACAAACATATTCTGTAGCACAGCGAGTAAATTTTAACTTTGATGGATTTTTCGCACAAGAACGCGAAAAATCAGCAAGTTATTAGATGGGTAAGGCTAGGAAATGTTACAGATTCGGCTTTAGGGAGAAAGTGAGCGGGCAGTGAAAAAGTTTGGGGCTTACATTATGCCGATGATAATGACGTACTCTTCAGTTGAGTTTCCTTTACTTCAGTAAATTGGCTTAAACTGGGCATGTTCTTAAGTCTGTGATTGGTTTGTTGTATTTAACTCTAATGTACACATAATTATGAAAATGTTTTCACTTCTGCACCTTTACTGTGGGTTGTGGTGTTGGCTAGCCTCGATCGTAATGCTCGAGATGTGCCAGCTCTTGTATTAATTTTATATATAAATATAACATATATCTTTTGGACACACAGACGTTAGCTATAAATATCCTACAACTTCGTTTTGAATTTCTTGAAACTTATAACTAATAATTAAATTCTACATAATAATATATACATGGGTTTTTATAAGTATGTGTGTATATATATAATATGCATATTCCATAAACTTTTTGTTTCAACTTTTCGACCTTGTTTTTTGTACTATTACGTATATAATATTGAGTTTGAGTTACGATGCTAACATTGTTGAACTTTTCGTTTGATTGCAGGGCGAGTCTTTGCTTCAATAAACGAGCTTGAAAACATGGAAATCTATGATAATATATGTACAATAATGAATCTGTTGACTGTTGTGTATGTCGTTGTTTTTTCTTAGAATTTCTGTTTTTACTTAGGTCAAAAGTTTCAAAAAGAAATGCACTTAGCCTAAGATTTCGTTTGACAATGTTTACAAGTGCTTTGAATTCGGTTTACAAAATTTAGTTAATTAATCATGAATAGAGATTCTTGGCTATAAAAAAAAAACCAAACAAATATACGAATAAATCTACAACAAAATAATGCATTAAATTTCATTTCGAGTGCTTTCAGTTTTTCTTTAGTTTTCTCAAATAAAATTTGGCAATTTGTTGCAATATCCGTTAATTTATGTCGTTATAAACTAAAGAAAATCAGCCTTTTCTTGCTATACACATAAATACATGTACATATACATATATTATATAGATGTGTTTCTGTGTGTGTGTATTAGGGGGCTTATAAAAGTGTTGTGCCCGCTAGTAAAATTCCATTTAAAATTGAATTAAACGTTAGTCAAATGTTGAATGAATTAAATCGTTTCTGAAATGTTGCTTGAGCCTGCGTCGCTTGCCTCCACCTTCAAATCCTGCTGCTGTTGTTACAGTCGCGGCGGCTTAAAGCTCAACGTTGTGCTGCACTCAACGCTCAGCTGATGCTCCATGGTATCCATTTTGTCATAGTCAAGGCTGCCACAGTCCGCTATGGAATTGCGGACCGACGGCGGCTGTTCCGCGCCCGGCAACAGACCCACCAGCAAAAGCGGCTTGTTTAGCGGCGCTGCTCCACCGGCAACTGTTGCTGCGGTCGTCGCACTGGCGGTCAACTGCTCGTTGCTGATGCTGTTGCTGCTGTTGCTTTGGCTGCCGCCGATCTGTTTCTCCTTGTGGCGTCGCAGCGACGAGCGCAATGGATACTGGCGTGGCACGTTGATGAGCAGGCGGCGGGCGTTGCTGTTGGGATTGCTGCTGCTGCTGTTGGGATTGCTGATGATGTTGGGTCGACGCGTTGCGTATTGTATGGACTCGGCGCTGTTACTCAAACGGATGTTGCCAACTAATTTATGTGGATTATATACACAGGTTACGCATTGCATGTATATACATCGGATGGCGGAGGAGAGAAAGAAGAGAAATGAAAAATAAAATATGTTCGTAAGTTAAACGGGGCTGCATAAAGAACAGGGCTAATAACTTGTTTTAATTATGGTTTTAGTTGACTGTTTATTTATTTGTTGGTACTGCTAATTGTTGTTGTTGTTGCTGTTCATCTTGTTTTTGCTGCTGCGGGCGTGTTGCATTTTTTTTTGCTTACAGACAAAAACCAACTCAAAAATACATAGAAAACAAAAACATGTTACACATAAGACACAGTGGATTTTTTGATTTTAAAGGTTAGTATAGACAAATAAAAAACAACAACAATTACACAAGATATATATAAAAATGTATGATAAATGTGTGGTGGTGTGTGTGTGTGTGTGTGTGTGCTTACATAAACTGTTTCAATGTCATAAAAAAATAAAAGAATAAACAAACAAAAAAAGCTCTTAACATTTCTTTTAACAAAAATTTAATAAATAAATGCATACATTTATTGAATACAAACAAAGTTCAAATTGTTTACACATAAAAAGCAATTAAATAAATACGAAGTAAATGCTTAAAGAAAAATTTTTAGCGCACGCCTTTTTATATACACATTCATAAAACATTATAACTAAATAAATTCACATAAATATCATAAAATGTATAAATAAATATTTAAAGTATAAATATTTAGACTAAATAAAAAATTGTTTTTATATTTGAAAATGAAAATTTCAAAGAAACATGCAAATGATATATTTCATTACTTTTTGATATCGATTCATTATTTTAAACAATCTTAGCTGCTTGAATTTTAGTTGAGTTTTCTCAAGAATGGATAAGGCTTGAGCATCATAGTTTTGTACTCAGCTTAAGCTTACTTAGGACTGTGAGAATTGCCGAGAACGGCTCAACTATTATTAATATTGATAATTATTCTAGAAAATCGAATTTGAGCATCGCAGGGAGAGTAAATAAGAATAATTTCGCATATTAAACTCGTATTAATCACATAATTAATAGAGTTATGTTCAAAAATAAATTAAAAATTGGAATCTTTAAAATCCTAGTGGGTTTCCGATTTCCAATTGCCATTTATTACCATAGCTTGCACAACTGGTCAGTTGCTTAACGAATTGTATTGTTAGTTTATATTATTAATTAATTTACAATGTAAATATAAACACAAATTAGGTATGGAGATGTATTAAATAATTAACAACATTTATGATGCTTGGACAAATTTCACTTGAAAAACAAACATTCGAGAACGCAGTTCAAATTGAACTATAGCCTAGCATGTTAAACATATTTGAATGTTAGTTGCAATAATGCAAGTCATGTCAATTTCAACAGGGATGCACACTTATGTTACAACAATGGACATTCCACTTGCGATATGTTTCCGTCATTTTGGTTAAGTGATGATTTTACAAATGAAAAACATAAAATTAAAGCATTTAAATGATTTTAAAATAAAAAGTCCAAAACATTAAAAATGACTGTAACAAGGTTGTTGTTGTTGTTGCTGTTGTTGTTACTGGCATGACTGTTGCTGCTGCTGATATTAATGGTACTATTGTTGTAGTTGTTGTTACGAATGCCGCTGCTGTCGCGCTGCGTATCAAAAGACTGATACAGCGATAAAGCGGACGCATCGCTGTTTAAACGCTGCCGCTGACGTCGCTGCTGCAACTGCTGATGTCGATGCAACATCAGTGGCGTTGAATGGCGCAACAGAAGCGACGTCGGCTGCACATGTTGCTGCAGTTCGTGTGCCTGCAACGTGTGCAACACGCGTCCGTCGATCGAATCGCAGTCGCTGTCAGAGTCAGCATTGTTGCTGTCAACAACACGCTCAACAACAACACCAACAGTAGCTGCGGCAGCAGCCGGCAAATTTTGTGTGGAATAGTAACAAGAATTGTTGAGTGTTTCGTGTAAATAAAAGCTGTCGGCATGCTGCAGTTGTTGCGGCTGCAACATGTTGCTGCTGCCTCTGTTGTTCTTGTTAGGCTTTAGCTTGCCAGCGTGTGTGTTGTTGGTGAGTTGGTGATTGTTGGTTAGTGCTGCTTCCGCTTTATAACTACCCGAATTGGCGTCCAGCAGCAGGCGGCGCTGTTGCTGCTGCTGCGGCGGTCTCAGCAGACCCTTGGAATGTATGTGTTGCTGTTGTTGCTGCTGATGCTGATGTTGCTGCTGCTGGCGACTGTAGCTATAGCTGTCCTCGGTGTCCATCATGTCGTCCAGCTGCTGCGACTGCTGCTCCCGTTCCCGCTGCTGCCGGCGATAGAACTGATAGAGCAGCGCCGCCTGGCTGCGCTCCACATCGATGTCAGCAGCTCCACCGACGCCGGCAACAGTTTGACGCATGTCGCGCGTGCTGCCGCCACCCAAGTAACCAGCGGCGGCGGCTGCGGCCGCTGCCAGGCAGCAGTTGCTGCATGTGTCCGCCGGCAGCTGCAGCGAGACGACCGCATCACGTGGCCCCAAGAACCACTCGGAGCGGGTGCGCATGCGTGCGGTTTGGCGCTCATGGACCTAACGCATTTGTGTGTTGAATATTTTGAATATGGCATAGATTTTATGTTGTTGTTGGTGTATTGTTGTTGTCATGTGTCGTCGTTGTGGTTGTTGTTGTGATGTGTAGTTGATTTTATTTTATTGTTTTTGGGGAAAACGGGGATTCAAAAATTTCGCATTAGAGTTTTGGCATTTGAAGTTTTTGATTAATTGTTCATGGTTTAATTTTCTTAAGCTCAATTTTAAATTTGTTTTTCTTAATTTAAAAATTTTTCAAGACATTTTCAGATTTATAAAAGAAATTAAATAATTGAAAAATTATAAAGTACAAACAAAAATGTAAGTAATTAAAATAAAATGGTTAACAATATAAATTATAAATATAATTATTTACATTTGAAGGCAGCAGCATAGAGCAGCAGAAAAAAGTGCAGTAAAAAATGTAATTTGAGAATATAAAAACATTAAGGGTATTCACTGTATATATTAATAAATAAGCTTCTTAGCTTAAACAGTTCGTATTGTTTTTTGTCTCTCAGTGAATACCCTTACTATAATTAACCGAATACAATTTAAGCACACAAACTGCTAAGCAATATTGCAGTTAATAACACTTTAACATAAATAATAGAGAACCGCAAAGAAGCGGTTGATGTGATGCTTTTTTCTTTTTAGCACATTTTGCGAAACATAAATATATTAAAAAGTTGTGAAACAATGAGGCGTTTCCGTGTGTTTGTATGTGTATGTGTGTGCGTGTTTGAGTCAAATTTAAGGTTCAGCTGTTGTGTTACTTCAGATGCAAACTACAAAATCAAAACATAAGACAAGACAAAGAAACAAGATACGAGCACAAGCTACAAACAAAGAGATGGGTTAATTGAGGCTACGACAAGACGACAACAAACAAAACTACAAATTAGCAATAAACAATTAACAATGCAAATACAATTGCGTGGCTTAAACATAACTTAAGCTATTAACTAAACAACTAAAACAAAATCATTTGTGCGGTTTTCGTGTTTTGTATTTTAGTTTGCTTTTAATTTAATTGATAAGAAATAATAATATAAAAGATAAGAAATTTATTAACGTATATGTGCGATTGGTCTTTTGTTTGCTTATAACTTTTAATTATATTGACATATTCTGAAACAATTAATTATATACAAAATTCAGAATTGTTTAATTGTAAGCACTAAAAAAAACTTATAAATAAATATATACAGTTTTCTCAAATATTTTTTTTTGTTTTAAGTTAAATTTATAAATTTCAATTAAATATAATAAATTATACACGCAATGTTTTTATTCTTCACGAATGTCAAGTTTTTTTATTTAATGAAAATATAACTTTACGTTTATTTAACAAAATTTGTGTAAAATTCTGTGGTTTTTGTGGAATTGATTTTGTTGTTTTTCTTCGCATTTGAAGTTTTGCTAAATGTAGAGATTACAAATTTTTTATATTTAAGACACACACAAAATAAACATTATTAAATATGAGAAGAGTGAAATACAAAAAAAATAAACATAACACATGTGCTGTTGTTGTTGTTGTTATGTGTTCTTCTTCTTCTTTTGTACAGTTGAGTGAGTAGTTTTTGTACTTTTGGAGTTTTATTTTGTCTGGGGTTTGAGGGCCAGATTTACTTATAAATATTCTTAAAAATAAATTGAACGTGTTATTTATTGTTCTAAGTGTAGGTGTGTGTGTGTGTTTGCTGTGTGGATGTGTAAGTAGTACTTGTTGTTGTTGTTGTTGCAGGCGCAGCTTTAGTTAGATATATATATAGTTAGAACAAAATTCAAAGAGGTGTAAACGTTCAAAATTTTGGAAAATAATTAAAAACAAAAAATTTTTAAATACACTAAAAAAAGATTCGATTAATAGTTTAGTAAGAAAGTGAGAGGGGGAAATAGAGCGTAGCAGGGGGCGGCTGTCCAAAATTGTTATTTCATAAAATTAACAAAAAAAATATATTAAACAAAAATAAATGTAATTGAACAAAATGATAATCAATAAGTAATAAACAAATACACAGCGTTAATATTAATATTACAAAAAAAATAAAAATAATACAAATCAAAAGTAAAAAAAAAAATTCATCAAATCAAGAAAAATCTTAAAAGCTATTAAATAATTTGCAATATTTTTTGCAGTTTACTTGCTCAAACCTGCAAAAAGAATACGAAACTTAAAATTCGAGCAAGTTGGCTAATGGCTAAGGGAGGGTTCGGTTTGGGGTTTCAATGGGGGTTTGGCTTTGGCTGCCTTTTTTTTAAACAGAAATTCTAGAGCCAGGCCAGAACTTATCCCTCACCTGTGGCAAATACGAGAGACTCTTGGTGCTCTCCGCATATCGATTAACGGCCCGCAGCTCCTCCATGGTCATGCCGCCGCCAGAGTTGGCTCCATTGTTCCCATTGCCGCCGCCGCCATTGGAGCCAGCGACTCCGCCCGAATTCGAGCTGCACGAGCTGCTGTGGCGAATGCCTCGATTGCAACGACTGCAGGTGCGCTGCTGCTGCTTCAGCTTGCTGCTGGCCGGGCCAGTTGTGATCGTTGTCGCTGTGGCTGCAGCAACTGCTGCAGTTGTTGTTGCTGCTGCATTGCTGCCACGTCGCTCGCCGCTGCCGTCGAGGCTTTTGGTGCCGGTGCGCAGGCGTCGCTGGTGATGACCGCCGCCGGGCGGTGGCTTCTTTTTGTTTTGGCGATAGCGACGCTTTACGGTGGCCAGCTCGTCGTCCTCATCATCATCCTCATCCTCGTCGTCATCCTGCGAGTTGTTCGTTGTGCCCATCAGCTGCTGTTGCTGCTGATGCTGATGCTGTTGCTGCCGCTGCTTGTAGCGCTGCAAGCCACGCAGCTGCTGCTGCTGCTGATGTTGATGAGCTGGCGTCGCTGGCGCAATGCTGCTCAGCTCCAGCTCGGCGGCAAAGTCATGTGCCAGCTCATCATTATCCTCATCATCGTCCGCATAGTCATCATAGTCATAGTCAGTGCCATTGCCGTTGCCGTTGCCATTACGCTTGGCGGGCAGCGGGGAGCTGGTCATGGCAAAGATGCCGGGTCCCTCCAGCGACACAGAGAGACGGGCGCAGCTCTCGATGAACGAGTGCTCCGGCGATACCCCGAGCGAGAGCACGCTATTCTCCAGCGCCGAACTGGAGCTGGTTAGCAGTGCAGGCGTTGAGCGAGATTCCTCCTGGGCCACTGTGTTTCAGCACGTTTGCAGTTTTAAGAGTAGTTCGTAGTTGGTACGTTTTGTATGAGCAATGAAATAGACATAATTATGTAGACATAGAATTTTTGGTTTTTGTGTGATTTTAGTTGAAGCGCGAAAGTGGCTGAAGCATTGTGCAAAGTTAGAGATAAAGAGAGAGTGGATAGGAGAGTAGCGATAGCTGTGTAGTGTGTGAAGAATTCGTGTTAAGCCCAAAAGCACAGAAACCCAAGAACACGTTGCCCAAGCAATGGACTTAATAACTAGGCACATTACAGAGACCCCAAATACAAAGAGAGATAGAGATTTGAATAGGCATAAACCAATCTTAAAAATAATAATTAAATTAAGATAGTGTATTGGTACTCACGTAGGCCCCAACGCTCGCATTGGCACTGCAACCAAGTCTTTTCGGCCTCCAAAGAATGTTGTACTGTAAAGTGAAAATCGAGTTATAATTGTAATAAGCGAATAATTTAAGAAAAAAACTTGTACTGTCAGTACACACCATGTAATAAATGCTTTTCTCATTCAAATATGGAAACTTGATTGAATCATAAATGCTTGATAAATAGTCGTTGTAGGTGTTTTTAGTATACTACATCATTACCTGCGTCTATCGTTAAAAATCAATATAAAAATAAATCAAAAAAATTGGATTTTTAAAAAGGCACATATTTTAAATATAGAATCAATCTGAAGGAAAAATCATGGCATCATGAAAATCGGTTCAGTTTTGACAAAGTTATGGGAGTTTTATACATGGGAGCTCTGGCTTTGAATGCTTTACTTGTCAAAATTGTTGTCAATTTTTGCATGATATTTGGCGAAAAATTTGACCCCCCCAGAATCAACTTTAAAGTTGTTTTTTATACATTTTGTGACCACCACAATCGATTAAAACTAAAAACTTAAAGATCTACATTTTCAAAAAAAAATTTTTTTTTAAATTAATAAAGGGGGAGTACATGCTTTTTTCCAAAAAAAAGTCAAAAAAAAAAAATTTTGTTAAAATTGCATATACTTTAAATGCAATATCAATTTGTAGGACAAATCATGATCAAAATGTCATCAAACATGAAAATCGGTTCAGT